>NMUG010003168.1:0-15094 GCA_002855965.1 Monotropa hypopitys
TTGCCACTGGGACCGAGGCTGTCGGTACCGGTTCTGCTATTGTCAACCCTACTGAGCCGACTGTCTGACCTCTTCCAACATTTTCCTTTTGCTTTTTTGTATTTTTTGTTTCGACCGAATCGACATGTGGCCGGTTCCTTTTTTGCAGTCAATGAACTTTACAATTTCAGTTTCAAGTTTTTTGTCTGCACGACTGCCTTTTTATGTTGTCCCATACTTTCCCCAGCCAAGGAAAAGACTTTGGTCAGCCAAGACTTTTAACCTCGGCTAGGCAGTAGACTTTGATTGCTTACAATTTATAGGTTGCTTCGGCACTTATCGGTGCAGTACTTGTATAATTTTTAGATAAATGTTAACTTCTAAGGGTTCTTCGGCAAAGCCACCGAAGAACTATATGCACGCTTTATAGATGAACGACAACTGTAAGCTATTTCGGTAATGTAGTGCCGAAGAGCTGCATGCACTTTTTATAGATGAACAGCAACTGTAAGTTGCTTCAGTGATGTAGTGCCGAAGAGCGGCATGCACATTTTGTAGATGAACGGCAACTATAAGCTGCTTCGGTGATATAGCACCGAAGAGTCGCATGCATATTTTGTAAATGAATGGCAACTGTAAATTGCTTCGGTGGTTTGGCACCAAAAAAAAAATTGAACACGCATTTTTAGAGATGATTTTCATTGATTGAGGGCCCTAGGCCAGATTACATGTCGGTTAATGATAGTACAACCTCAGGTTTGTAGCATTCCACGGCCTCGGTATTGGAGTGCCATCCAGCTCTTCTAGCCGGTAAGCCCCAGTCCCTGCGTAGCCTACTACTCTGTACGGCCCCTCCCAATTCAGGGCGAGCTTGCCATCCGAGCTCTTCTTCTTATTTCCCATGACTTTCCTTAGAACGAGATCATCAATTTTAAAGGGCCTAGGCCAGACCGTCCGTGCAAAATTTCTAGCCACTCCCTACTGGTAGGAGGCTAGTCTAATCCTAGCCGAATCCCTTCTTTCTTCGGTCAGGTCTAGATCCTTCTCAATTGCTGCGTTGTTGGTTGGCTCGTCGAATGCTTCGGTCCTGATAGTTGACAACCTAGCTTCTAATGGAATGATCGCCTCCATGCCGAAGGTTAATGAGAATGGGATTTGCCCTGTAGAGCGCCGAGGAGTTGTTCTGTAGGCCCACAGGACACTGGGTAACTCTTCGGCCCATCTTCTTTTCACTGCTTGGAGCCTTTTCTTGATGCCGCTGCCGATCGTTTTGTTGGATTCTTCGGCCTGCCCGTTGCCTTGTAGGTAGTGGAGGGTAGAGTTATAGAACTTGATTCTATGTTCGACACAAAAGTTGGTAAAGCGGTCCCCCACAAACTGAGTGCCATTGTCTGAGATAAAGGCGTAGGGGATGCCAAAGCGAGAGACTATGTTTTTTCAGGCAAACCTTTTGACGTCCTTGTCTTCAATGGTGACCAACGGTTCAGCTTCTACCCATTTGGAGAAGTAGTCTAATGCCATGATCAAGAACTTGAATCCTCCTGGTGCCGTGGGGAGCTTGCCGTCGATGTCCAAGCCCCACTGAGCAAAAGGCCATGGATTGGTCAACGGTATGAGCTCCTCGACAGATTGTCTGATGATCGGGGAGAACCTTTGGCAAGCATCACATTTTTTCACCATCTGCTCCCCATCTTCCATCATCTTCGGCCACCAATATCCTTGTGAGATGGCCCGGTGAGCGATAGATCTTCCTCCTATGTGGGCTCTGCAGTTGCCAGCGTGGAGTTCTTGCAGCACTCCTTTCACCAACGTTGGATGTACACAGAGAAGGTATGGACCTGAGAATGACTGTCTATACAGCTTCTCCTGAGGGCCTAGCCAGAACCGAGCCGACTTGTGCACGATTCGGTGGGCCTCCCTTTTGTCTTCAGGTAGTGAGCCGTCTTTCAAGAATGAGATGATGGAGTCCATCCAACTGGGACCCTGGCTGATGAAGAAGATGGCTGGCTGCTTCAGTGCTTCTATGCTCGGCTGATCCAAGCTCTGGACGCTGACTGTCCTTTGCTCTTTAACTTCTGCTGTTGAGGCTATCCCGGCTAGAGCGTTGACATGTGCATTTTGTTCCCTGCCGACCTGCTGGATTTGGAATTGTTTGAACAACCCTAGCCCCTCCTTAGCTTTCTGCATGTACCTTGCCATCTGCTCGTCTCGACACTCGTAGTCGCCGTTGATTTGGTTGACTACGAGTTGAAAGTCCCTGTAGACGTTGAGGCTTTGAATCTCTAGCTCTTCGGCAGCCTTCAGTCCGGCCAATAGGGCTTCGTATTCCGCTTCATTATTGGAAGTGCTAAAGTTGAGCCGGAGGGAATGTTCATGAGTGACGCCTTCAAGGGAGACAAGGACCACTCTGGCCCCATTTAGATGCACCGTCGACAAACATCCTCCACGAGTCCTGATTTGGCAGTGACTGTGGCAGGATTAGGTCGGCAATGATTTCTTTATCTTGAGAATCCTCTGACCGAGGAGAGAATTCAGCAAGGAAGTCGGCCAAGATTTGGCCTTTGATGATTGTCTTGGGTTGGAATTTAATGTCAAAATTTGCAAGCTCAACGGCCCACTTAGTGATTCGGTTGGACAAGTCGGTGCATTTAAGCAGCGCCCAGAGAGGGAACTCGGTCAAGACTGCAATAGTATGCGCCTAGAAGTATGGTGCCAGTTTCCTGGAAGCAATAACCAAAGAATATGCAAGTTTCAAGAGGGAGATATCTGGTCTCGGCGCTGATGAGTGATTTGCTTGAGAAGTAGACCGGCAGCTGCTCAGGCCCTTCTTGCCGGACCAATGCTGAGCTGACGGCATGCGGCGTGACGACAAGGTATATGTACAACTTTTCCTCCTGTATTGGTTTGGCAAGTAGGGGAACCGAAGAGAGGTATTCTTTGAGATTACTAAGGGCCTCCCTACACTGCTCGGTCCACAGAAAATGCCTTCGACTGTTTTTCTTTAATACTTCATAGAATGGTTGGCATTTGTCTGAAGACCTCCTGATGAACCGGTTGAGAGCTGCCGCCATTCCTGCGAGTTTCTGCACTTCTTTTAATGTCCTCGGCTCTTCTATCTTCTGGATGACCGAGATCTGAGAAGGGTCGGCTTCAATGCCTCAGCACATGACAAGATAACCCAGAAATTTCCCCGAGCTGACTCCAAAGGCACATTTAGAGGCATTGATCCAAAGCTTATGCAACTTTAGAATATCAAATACCTTTTGTAGATCTGCCAGGTGGTTTTCCTCGGTTTTGCTCTTGACCACCATGTCATCAATATAGGCCTCCATAGTGTCGCCGAGCTGAGAATTGAACATTTTAGTGATCATTCTCTGATAGGTTGCTCCGACATTTTTGAGGCCGAAGGGCATGACTCTGTAGCAGTAGAGTCCACTGGGACTGATGAAAGTCGTTTTTTTCTGGTCTGGGCCGAACATTGCTATCTGATGGTACCCTCGGTAGGCGTCCATGAAGCTCATTCTAGGGTGTCCGGCCGTTGAGTCGACCAGTTGATCAATCCGGGGAACTGGGAAGCTGTCTTTGGGGCAAGCTTCATTGAGGTTAGTGTAGTCAACAAAAACTCTCCACTTACCAGTATTCTTTTGACCACCACCATGTTGGCCAACCAGGTGGGATAGTGTACCTCTCGGATTGCTTACGCCTTGGTCAGACGACCAACTTCCTCTATGACGGCATCAGCATGGGCAGCTGCCAATCACCGGGCCTTTTGAAAAATGGGCTGGCACTCAGGCTGGACGTTGAGGTGATGGCTGATAAACTTCGGATCCACGCCTGGCATCTCGTAAGGTGTCCAGGCGAACACTTTAACATTACGCTTGAAGGAACTGATCGTGGCCTCCTTGTCTGCTTCGGTCATTTGAGTGTCGATAAGAAAGAAGCGCTCTGGATCATCAGCGCTCAGAGGGATGGTATCAAGCTCCTCAATGGACTTTGCCGAGGCACTTGAACCGACATCTTCCAGCACCGGTTGATCTGGAACCTCCACCCAATGGACTTGCTCAGGGGTAACTTTCCCTTTGACAATAACGATGTAGCACTGCTTCACCGAGGTTTGGTCTCCCCTAAGCTCCTCCACCCCTCTTTTGTCAATAAATTTGATAACCTGGTGGTATGTGGAAGCGACTCCCTTTATGCTATGGACCCAGATTCGGCCCAGGATAGCGTTGTAAGGAGATGGGATGTCAACAACCACAAACTCCACCTCGGTAGTAACCGTGCCGATGGTCATTGGGATGAGCATTTTGCCGAGCGGCTAGACTAAAGCCGCGTTGAATCCTACTAGTGGCACGTCGGTCGGTTGAAGGTCTTCTACTTTGTACCCCATTTTCTTGAACATAGAATAGTACATGACATCTACCGAACTGCCGAGGTCAACAAGGACCCTTCGGACCTGACAGTCGGCAACTTGTAGTATGACGACTAGCGCGTCATCGTGAGGGTGCTGATCTCTTTCTGAATCTCTATCTGAGAAGGTTATGGAATACCTGGAGTCCGGCTTCGACTTCTTTGGCATGGGCTGGACGACAAAGATCTCCTTCGCCTCAATCTGTCGGAGCTCTGACCGAAGCCGATCCTCTCGTCGGTGATCCACCATCCCGTGGATCATGTTGATAACTCGTAGAGCCGGCTTGGGGTCCTCCTTCGGTACAACAGCGACCGTCTTCTCCGTGTGAATGAACTCCCCGAGATGACCAGCAACAACCAACTCCTCCAGAAAATCCTTGTAGGCCCGATAGTTGGTTGTGAAGTGGCCTTTCTCCCTGTGGTAGGAGCACCTGAACTTGTCGTTGCCGCCTCTTTGATCTCCCAACCTCTTCTCCGGCCATCTAAAGTACGGCTCCTTTTTAATTTTGCGAAGGAACATAAAGGTTGGCTGCTTGAAGATAGTGGTGTGAGCCACAAACTCATATGGCTTGTATGTCCGAGGTTCGCCGGGATGGACAGTGTTGGTCTCCTTCCTTCGGACTACACTGTTGTTGTTGGAGCCATGGCCGGAGCGTTGGTCGGCCTTGCTCCTCTCCTCCTTGGCCTCCTCGAGCTTTGCATAGAGCTCAATCCTGGCCATGAGTTCATTCATGGTGGCCGGAGGGAACAACATTAAATCTTCGAACTCTTGGCTAGAGTGGTCCAGACCGAGTTTGAATGATGTCACCGCAATTTTTTGATCACACTCTTCAATCTCGTTGTAAGGTCCCAATACCGGGCTGCGTATTGGCACAGAGATTCTGACCTCGCTCACCGAAGACCGAGGAGGGAATCAACCTCTTTCTTCACTCTGGAACTGGTGATTAACCACACCAGAAAGGCCGTTGAGAGGTCTCTCCACGAGGAGATGGACCCTGCCGGCAATCGGTCAAACCAGAGCAACCCAACCTCTCCTAGGATAGATGAAAACAGCTTACACATCAAGGCATCTTCCCCCGAGTATAGGGACATCATCTGCCTGAAGTGCACGATGTGGGTATATGAATCTATTTTGGGATCATATTTGTTGAATTTGGGGGCTGAGAAGCCTTTTGGAGGTCTTGCAGCTTCAATTCTGGAGAGAATAGAGTGCATGGGATTCTTTCCTATCGGTACAGCTCATAGGTCCGAGCTGGCAGGACCTCCCTTCTTCTCCTCTAGGTGACCTCCTGCTCTGAATGGGGTGCCTGGCTCTCTCCGTGACCGTGTGTCTTTGGTCCCGGAGGGGTGATACTTCCCGAGCCGGATGAGGTCTCTGGGCTGCTGGAACTGCGTTTGGCCCGAGGCGGTCAAAGACAGGTGGCCGACGACTAGCAGCTGAACATTCTTCCCTATGCCGGGGAAACGAGACTCGATGCCTGACGTGACAGTTCTCGTTAATCCTCTATCGGGCAGGGACTTCTTCTACCCTTCCCCCTAGCCTTTTCAAAGTAGAGGGCCTGGTTTGCTCAGATCTGCTCCTGCTTTGGGAAGGCTCCTGATACTATCGGTCATCACCTTTGGCACGGTCTGGCGCCGCTCTTTTCTTCTCGATGGCCTCCCTTAAGAGGGTCATTTCGCGGATGAGGGCATCAATCTGGTGATCCCTTCGGCCCAAATCGCCTTCAAGCTTACGGATATACTGCCTAGTGGTGAGCTTGGCCGGAGGGTCAGGGCATTCACTAGTACGGTAGCTGGCGTCATCGGCGCAGAAGCGTTCATGGGTTTGGAGAGCAGAATCCCCTGTCCTAGCAACTTCCTTTCCCTTATTCCTTCTACCATCAGATTGGTTATCCTTGGAGTTTAGGTCTTTGGAAGTCATCTTCAAGCTACAACAGAGATTTGAGTGTTTGAGAAAGGTTCCCCAGCGGAGTAGCCAATTGTTGAGGGGTAAGCCTTTCTTGTGGTGGTTCCCGGTTGCTAGCGGTGGAGATGTGGCTGAGCTTGGCTGCAAAAGAAGGAAACGTTAGGCTACAAGCGAATGTCGCCGGTGGACCCTCCGATGGTAAAGTCAGCAAAGGATTTGTAGAGAGAGAAAGAAAAATGGCAGAGCTTTGACTAGAGTGAGAAGGTGTACCTCTGCATTGAATGCTCCTTTCTATTTATAGAACCATCGGAGACTGAGGGTCACGCACTTCGGCGCGGTTATGCTGCTGTGTTGCGTCATAGGGCAGTGCGCCTGTCCTATGACCGGTCGGCTCCGACAATGTCAGGCGCCGCCGCCTAATAGTATTGGGCGGTAGAAAAGCTAATAAAGCATGTCTGGCATGCGGCGTGAATCACGGAAAAGCTGATTCCTATGTCAGGCATGTGTCTGCCATGTGCGCAAAACCCGGGATGCTGTCTCCGAGGGAATCTGTACTGTAGACAAGGTATTTGTCCTTTTTGGCCGAAGTGACATGCTTCGGCGCGACTAGCTGTTGACAGGGCTGTCCCTGGGCAATGAACCTTCTGCACAGAAGTGATCCCGAGAGAGCTCCCGCCGTCGGCCCCCACCTCTGTTCGGTCGCATGACCTCAGTTGCTGTTACTTCGGCTAGGCACCCATTCTGAGCTGTGAGTCTCTTGGCCGGAGAGAGCCCCAGGGCGGTCCTCATGCCGGCTCTACTTTCCTCGGCCCCCTGATAGCTGACCTGTGTTGTGGTCCTCTCGGAGGAGGTCATGGCTTCGACCTCTGATTAGTACGGCCTCCAATAACTCCCAATTTTGGGATATCTTTTAGAACCTTTTGAACAGGCCTATAAATAGGCAGTGATACGACAGTATAAGAGGCCTTTTGGCCTAGAAGTTTTGTGCCCTTCTTTGGTACCAATTAGGGTTAGGTCTAAGATAGGATTTACTTTTTCTCTGAAACTTTATTTTTCTGTTCAAGTCTTTCATGCCACTGTTTTCAATTCAGTTTTTGTTTTGATGAAATCCAATTTAGCTTTCTCTCTTATGGGTTTGATCTAAGGGAATTGAGGAAGTTCAAGTATCCATTTCTCTTCTTCTCATCCGAAATTGATTTTCATTTCTATGATGGATTGGTCTTAGATTTGTACAGGTGAAATTAACCCAGAGTTGATTATATCTTTGATTAGATATTGACAGATTGGACTTTGGCATATTTAATGCTTAGATCATGAATTGGTCTGGGTTAGATCTAAATTGACTAACAAATCTAATTCCATTAGCATCTCTCTCTTGTAAAGTGGTTTTAATTAGAAGATCTTCCAGGGGTATCCTAATGTTAGGTGGATACCTCCTGTGTAATCAAAGGTTGAGGAAATAGGAATTGATTCTTGGGTTTCCATCAATAACCAAGGATTGAATTCCTTGCATTTCCTAAGATCTAATTCTTATTTTTTGCTACTCCGCACCACCAAACATTTCATGCTTTCATTTCACGTCTCAAAACCAATTAAGTACTAATCTGAATTTAATCAATTACAAACCATATTCCCTGTGGAGAAATGACCCGATTCTTACCAGTATTATGCTTGAGCGATAAACTCATGGTGTGAATCACTTGCGCTTGAGTGATTCAACCTACTTTCTGTTTTACTCTTTCATTGTTTTCCATTTTCTGGATCCATTTGCACAATTAAGTTTGTGCCAAGCACATTTCGATATGTGTTCTCTGCATAGAGACACATACCGGAATGTATGCCCACTATACATTCTGAAATATAGACAATTCTTAAACTAGTGCCACAAACAATAAACCTGTATATCGATATACAACCTCCACCAACTTACCACATTTTGATTTATAGAATCCCTAGGATTTTATACATTTTGATATGTAAGTCTAATTAAACCAACCTTCATCCATTCTTTCCCGACTTGTTCTAACTCTTTTAAACACATTGTAGGCATATAACCTTAACCATTTCTTTCATATTACCTTAATCGTAATAATCTTTCAAATTAAAATGCAAACACTTTTAAACTTACATAAAATAAAATTTACAAATAAATTTTGTAAATTGGGTATTACAACTCTTAACCTCTTCTCGCTCTTTTAATAATAATCGCAGGTTTCACAACTAATCACACACCTCATATCTTATTTATTGATAAAATCTCATTTAAAATAAAATTTCCTGGAATGGGCATTACAAGTCCTCCCAGACGCTCTTCTAGTGCGGGGCCCCTGGGACGGAGCTGATCTTTTAGGTCCTATACTAAATCTATGGAGCATTCTAGATGAGCACTATGAGTGCGACTGTGATGCTCCGCTACTGTGGTGGATCCATTGATTCTCTTCCATTCTTATGTTGTGGTGGATTTTTCTTGTTCTCGTCGTCTTGTCGGGCAATGCCCTGACCTGTAAGAGCTGTTCTCTGACTCCCAGCAGGTCATGGATTATTGTTTGAGACTTGGATCCCTTATGGTGGCATCAGTTCTTGATGTTTGTTGTTTGTTGTTACATCAGACTACTTCTGCTAGGGATGGCTTGACAGCTTCTCCACCACTTTTTATAGGTGCCTGATCGCCTGGTTCTGTGCTTTGACCATCTTCTTCCTGGGAGTGCTCTTATTCCCCGCTCTGGCATGTCCCATCCTCTAGGCAGTCATTCTGGATCCTATGTGGGCTCCTATTGCCTCTACCAGGGTTTTTGTGGTTCCCTAGTAGGCTAGGAGCACCTCCACGAGTTCCCTAAATGCGAGGATGGGTATTCTTGGCTTTCTTTGGTGATGGAGGCAGATCGGAGTGGGTTCCCCCCTCTTTTCCCCTCTCCAACTATTTTGAACTGCTAGTGTATCGTAATCGTTGATGGCCATCTCTACGTACTGAACTAGTGTTTGTCTGGATTTAGGTTTGCTTTCTAATTGTGGGTGAGTTTCCCACAGATAGTGCCAATTGGGCGTGAGTAAAACTTGGGATAAGGATTACCTCCGTAAAATCCCACTTTTCTGGATTTATTAGGCTATCTGGTGATTTCGTTGTACTGATTTCTGTCTTTGGGCTCACAAAAAGGGTTAGAGGACCTACTACAGTAGTGGCCGGAAGGATCTCCGATGATTAAGTTAGTCCGGTGATCAACTCAAACAAGATCAAATTCTAAGCAAAAGAACAAACTCTATTGAAGTCGTAATCAGTTACCTTTATTTGCGGTTTAAACATTGCTTTTATGTATGGTCATCCTAAGTCTTAGAGTCGTTCTAGATTACTAGTTTCTCACTATTGGATCGGGACTTTTTATCCTAATCCTTTTAGAGTTCTATATATTCTATCTTTATTTTCTGTACATTTCTTGGTTTAAATAAACTCCTGGTCCTAGTGGAATTAGAAAATTTCCCGTATTCTTAGGATCCTGAAATCTATTCTTTTGTCCTGAATGACTAAGACACGTGTATTAACCGTTACTCGCTGGTCGACTAATATCTATACATGTTATCTGCCATTTCACCATACTGTATAACATGACCTCATACTGTTAGGATGTTGCGATGCACAGAGGAGACCTAATCCACTGTGTGTTATCATACTTGACACGTGTGTCTAATCATACTAATTTGGTTTAAATTAATCCTTTGACTAAGAAAAATCCAGAATTACTCTACCGCATTACCCTACCCCTTAACAATCATATGCCACTCGAAAACCCAAAGAGCAAGTTGGTAAGTTAAAAACGACAAGAAAGAAGAAGAGGGGAAGAAAGAACGTAGCACTGTAATGGCATTAACTTAGAAGATTATCCATCACATGAACATGAAATAATATTCTGTTAGGATTGTAGTAATTTATTTGAAGAGAATTAATAATTCAACTGAGGCCCTTACAAGCCTACAATTATCTTATTACACCAAGGTACAAATGCATATTCCCACTCTATCTGCATCTCATGAACCAACAACGATAACTTGAAAATTTCCTTCTTCCCACATGCACAAGAGGAAGAGAACATTCATACATCGTAAAAATAGCAACAAGAAAACAAAACCAAAAAACTCAACTGATCGGCAATCTTACTTGCATCCGCAATAACGAAAATCGATAGCCAAATGCAATCTCAGTCGCACAATGCGTTGATTTAGACGAATTTGAATGCATATTGTACGATTGAGAGTACATTTAGACAAGATAAAAAATACTACGAAATAGAGAATCACGTATCTGATTTTTTTTATTAGTCATCAAGCTCAAACTGGAACATTGGTGATGCAAATGAATTCAAGTCTCCAAAAATAATGTCGTCCTCTTCAGCATAGCTACTGGAGTCCTGACAATCAAAGTAAGTCTGGATATCGTCAGGAAAACTGCTCCGCGGAGGGTCAGATTCTGGCAGCGGTGATGAAGAGTCAGCACCAGACGTCCTCTCCAACATTTCCTGAAATTTGGATGACTGTAGCAGAAGCCCTAGCGCCGATGACTCACCAGCCGGACACGGCGTCAGTAGGCTTGCTCCGGTGGCAGAGCCACAACTTTGTTGTCGGTGGTGAAGGAAGTTTAGTCCCACCTCATTACTAGGGTTTGTTATGTGATTAAAGTCAATAGTAGGGTTAGGGTTTTGTTGGGGGTTGGTAGGTTTGTTGTTGGTGTTTTGGTTCGGTCTTAGCCACTTGATGTAACGGCTTAGGTCAAAGTTGGTAACGGCGTTTAGTCCCCTATACTCAATGGCTGCCATGTCATATGCAGTTGCGGCTTCTTCTTGGGTAGCTGCAGAAAATAGTGATAAAATTTTAAGGGGAGTTTAGGAAGGAAAGTAAATGTGTAATAAATTCAGAAAATTTATTTTGCTTGATATATTTGGTGGAGGGGTGAAAAGTTCACTATTCAAAGTTTGGAATCTTAAATAGCAGGCATAGCAGTTGAAAGTTGGTGATCTGAATGTGTACCAACCAACTGTATTTTGCATTTTCTAATAGCAAGTAACATAAACTAAATTCATATGCTTTATCAGACACAACAGGAAATTAAATTAATGGCAGTTCAAGCTTTGCCATGGGGCTAATTAAATAGAATTTTGGAAATTTCTTTTGAGTAATCCTGATAATTACTAAACAAAAAGATTACCATAGGTTCCAAGGTAGAGATACTTGTTGCCAAACACCCTGCCAATTCGAGCCTCCCATCTCCCATTGTGATGGTGTCTGCAAATTAATTACAGAGCTGGCAAATTAATTGAAGACCACAGTTTTTTTTAACATATTGGAGATCTATAGAATGTAGATGCAACATTAATATAAATAGTGTATGGTCCATACTCCATAGATATGGTGAGGGACACCGCATTTCTAGTTTGACAATTTAAGCACTCTTGGTACACACATTTACAAGGGTTCATTGAATTTTTCCTTCTCAACAACTTGTGGGTTTTTTTTATGATAAAAAGGAATTCACAAGTCATTCGAAATGGCAAGTTTTGTATTTATGAAGCTTATGATTCAACCAACACATTTTGTGGCAGCCAAACGTGAAATTAGATTCATTTAGGGTTAAACTAAAGCAAATATCGTATCACTAAGTAAAGCAAATTAGATTCATGAATTATTTGGTCGTGTTTGTCTTGGGTAGGTCAGGTATGCTGCCTCTAGTTGTTGGGGAGTCATATTTACTATTGTTTTTTTCTTTTTTAGCTTCTGTTATTATCTGGTATCAACTGGGTAAGACAGTGTAATGGTGATTGAGTTGTTCATGTTTTTGAAGTTAATGTATTTTGCTTTAAAAAAAATAAGGACAAGGTGTCAACTGGACTTTAAAATAAGAATGAGGATCCTCCAATTCTTTGAGGATTGACATGGGCCCAACTCAACAAAGTGGTGACGTGTAGAAATATCTGATAACATATGCCAAATCTATTTATAAGGTACATTGGTTTGATTTAGTCTTATCAAATACTAAAAATGTGGGATAAGTTTTACGACTAACATATATTAATTAAGTCTTTGCCGTCTCTCGTTTCATTTACATTTATTTAAAATTATAGTATAATGTAACTATATTAGCATCTGTTTCATTATACCTATTTGTAGAGGATAAAATGATTTATTAAAAACAATCTGCATTTGATATGTATAAATGTCTCTGTCTTTCAAGATTTAGCATCAAACTTGAAAACAAAAACCATTTTCATACCTTGCTACGCCTCTATATTTAGAGACTCCCCGAGAAAACCCACTACTTTTCCTGCAATTTTTTACAAAAAACAATAACAAATAAATGAAAATGTATTTCCACTAAATTCTATAGCCTTTAATGTTGATATGTACCTTCTGAGAGACCCAATATATTCTTCTTTGGACTGACCTTCCATTTTTTTAAGATCTTCTTGATAAGTTGATACCTACATAAATCAGATCACAGCATCATAAAATCAGTCAAAAAATAATGTAAAATCATAATAAAAAAACTTAAGACATGAAAGACCACAATATATGAATAAATAAATTTAGTAAATAAATTAGATTACCTGGAAATTAAGGGTGGTTTCCTTTCCCCAGTACTTCAATGCGGCCAAGTCATATGCATGTGCTGCAGCTGCTTCGTCATTGTAGGCCCCTAACAAACAGCATCACAAATTGGGTAAGCTCCCGTTGACTATCATAAAAAAACAGAGGATAATCATATAGAGAGGAACTGTGAAAATCTATTGGTACCATTTTTTGTTGCTTGTGATTATTTGAAAATGATTGAAGATTAAGAAAGTAGATAACCTTAACAAACTCACCTAAATATACTGCATTTCAGTTGAATCCCACCGCAATCATCGTTGATAAAAGAGAATGAAAAAAATCAAAAAAAAAAAACGAATTCAGTAATCCATAACAACAGACGAATAACAACACATGAAAAAGGGTTAAATTGAACATCAACCTTGTCTTCCTTTTTTATTTTGAGATTCATTCCAGCAATTCTTATCCCACAAATGAGCTTCGTATCGCCCAGTCCATCGGTGCCTGAAACAACACAGCCATATGAGAAAATCCAAATTAAACTCTTTGGGTCTGCATTTTTGTCCCAATCACGCAGTGTAGGACTAATAACATAGATATAAAATTGATTGATTTCACATGAATTGTACCTAGTGACACCCCTGTAGATCGAGCTACGCTGCGGGGGAGAATCCCGTCGGACACTCTTCCGCGTTCTTTTCACCTTCGCTGCAGGAATTTTGTTTTTGCTTCTGTTATTAACTGAACCGTTTTTCTGGGTTTTTGACTGCGAGATCTTAGCCATAAAAAAATCACACAAGCAGGGTGGAGAGAGAGAGAGAGGGGGAGAAAGAGGAGAGAAATGGAAAAATGTTGATATGACTTCAACCTCCGATGTGAGAGCATATAAAGGAATTTGAGGTATGGAAATGGCGATTCGGGAGTTAGTGTTTATGGAGAGGAATGGGGTGGCAAATGAGAGAGAGAAAGAGGGAGAGACGGGGTGGTGAATGAGGGCTGTCTTCTGTACTTTTTCCTCATTTTGTTCTCTGTGGTATCTGCTGTTGTACATTGGATTTGTTTGGAATAAATTAAATAGTGTATTTTGAAAAATAATAAAAAACAGTTTGTTGGAGTAAAAAAAATTGATATTAAAAATCATCAAAAAAACCTCTGATTTCCATAATTTAAGATCTAATATCAAAAAGATAATTAATTTAGCCAAAGGACCTGGTCAAATTCAAAAAAAAAAAGGTAAATTATTTCATGAAGTTTTTTTACAAATACAATATCTTACCGTAGTTTGAGAAATTGTTTTAATTTCTCTTTCTTTTGAAACAACTATGATCAAGCATGTTATTAAATTCTCCGTAAATATTTCTATTACTCATCCTAAAGTATATAAAATTACTAGTGATAGACCGTGCTGATGGCACGGGACGACAGAATAAAAAGTGCAACACAATATCTAAAAGTACGATAAAATTTCGAGTGTTAATAATATTTTTGACACTAATGATGAGTGACGATAGAATAGAAAGCGCACCAAAATACATAATGATTGTGCTGGGATTCGAATTTTGAAATTATATGAATAAATTATGTTGAATTTTGGTAGAGATTTATTTGTAGTTTGGCTTGACATATAGCTTTGTATTTAAATTCTATTCAAGGAGATAAGGCAACCTAAACATATACTGATTACCGTAGGTTTTAATCGAGTGGATGCAAATATATTGCCAATCCAATTTTAACACTTGGTGCAAAAACTCCTCTATATTATTATGTAGTTAAAGAAAAAATAAAATCAAAATAGTTTTTTTTTCTAAAAAACAGAAAAAACTATTTTTAAATTTGTTTTACTGTTTTTTTGTTTGAGAACTATTTTTTGTTTTAAACAATTTTTTATTTTAAAATTATTTTTATGTTTAAAAAATTTAAAATGTTTCACATTTTAACTGTTTTTTATTTTTAAATTTATTTTAAACATTTATACTATTTTTTATTTTTAAATTGAATTTTAAAATGTTTTAGGTGAATGGATTGATTGTGCTGGGATTCAAAATTTTAAATTATATGAATAGATTGTGTTGAATTTTAGTAGAGATTTATTTGTAGTTTGGCTCGACATGTGGTTTTGTATTTAAATTCCATTCAAGGAGATAAGGAGATAAAACAACCTAAGAGAATCTCTAGTGCATGTATTTAAACACTTAGTTAGAGTAAGTCAACTGACATAACTAACTTTAT
>NMUG010003169.1:0-15092 GCA_002855965.1 Monotropa hypopitys
CCCTAAAAATTGTGTGGAGGATCCCTTCTCCCTTATTTTCACTCTAAACACTCTCTCTCTCTCTGCCTCTCTTCCACCATTAATGCTCCATCTTCTCTCTACCATTTGAAGCCCTTCCAAGGTTTGTTTGAAGAAATAGCAAGGAGAAAGCTTGTTCTCCACGCCAAGGGCTTTCCAACAAGCCACATAGTTTCGCCATCCACCGAATTTGGATTTCTAGGGTTTGTTCAAAGCTACATTGAGGTAGGGGATATCCATCTCTAGTTGTTTTTAGATTATGCCTTCTCTTTCTCATTCTTGAAATCTAGTCATGTTGCACAAATTTCGTATATACATGTTTAGATCAAATTGACCTAGGGTTTGTGGTTAAATCATGAAATTGATGGGTTGTATAGAGTTCCTATGGTCATATACATATTGTACATAGTTTAATTTCATGTTGTGAATATATGTGTGAAAAGCCCCAAATTCATGCATGAACCCTATTTTACAAATTAGGGATTTTGGTCAATTCGTGGTCTTTTGATTAAATTGAGCTTGATTATATGCAATTGGGCCTAATTAAGGCTTAACAGATGGGTTTGCAGTATGGGTCATGTTTTATGAACATTGGTCGCACATTGGCTATGTCGCGCAATATTATCACATACTCGAAATTAAAGAAAAAATAGATGCACATTGGCTATGTTGCAAACGGCTACCCTCGTATATTATTGACTTCATCGATGACACGTGAAATAAATTATTGAGCCCAAATTAGAAGTAACCTTGGCTAGGGATTCTCGGGCATCGATGACAAATTATATGGGAAGTAACCTTGGCTAGGGATTCCCGAACACGATGACAATGATACAGGCCTATGAATACTTGATTTTGGGTACCTTGGTTAGGACTCCTAGGATGGTCGCGTCATCCGCAATATTGTGCACAATGGGGGTAATGAGAGCCCTCCCAATGTTATTTGGGGAAGACCAGATAGGTTTGATTAGTGTGTTGACAAGCCACTAATCCAACCTCGCCCCATCAACATCACGAAACAAAAGTAATGATGTAATACCTTGGTTAGGATTCCGGCGATACTCTAATGATGGAATACCTTGGCTAGGATTCCAGTGCTATACCTTATGCGGAATGAGAAAAGAAATATGAATGCACTTTCGTTATTTAACAATGTCATAAGCACATCTTATGTATTCATGTATGGACTCTTGTCTAGTAGTCCCTTAGTTGAACATTATGAAATGAGACTCGCGCATGTATTGACCCTTGGTTTGTGGTCCCTTGTGTAATACCTTGTTATGTTGGCTAGTTGATGTCACATTGTAGTTAACGGATCATTGCCTTGCATTGTCTCATGTATATTGTTTATATCATTCTGTACAGTCACACACTCGTTCACGCTAGTCTCGAACATGCTAGTTGATAGATATTTTCCTACTTTGGCATGATACGCCCTTCTTTTTAGACTCTACAGGTAAGGAACCTCTCCTTGATGATTTTGATGTTTTGGACTCTTGGAAGACATGCATTTTTCTTTATTTCAAATTGGCCCCTTTGGGTTGTAATAGGAGTTGTGGCTTGTAATAACTTAACTTCTCTCTCTCCTTCTATGTGTTGGACTTTATTCATTTATGTTCACCCTTGGATTTTCATGGTTGTGTGGAATGAGATGCTTTGGTAATAGGAGTAGTGGATTGTTTCCCCATTTATTAAATGATTTCAAAAAAATGGTTTGAAAATCTGGGGCGTGACAATTTGGTATCAGAGATTTCAGTTTCGAAAACTTAGGCCTTTGGGGAGACTCTTAGTCTCTATTGGTTGCATTGAGTTTAAGTTAGCATCATCTAGCATATGTGTGTGAACATTTAAGCATGCATTGGCAATAATCCCTAGCTTGGTGTAAATTATGATATAATCTTAGTGCGTTGTTCCTATGTTTGAGTATGTTCCATTTTATCGATTCCATTGTCTATGAGAATCTGTCATACTATCGTCGGGTATACTCCGTGTTGCTTGAGCCTTGTTTTGCACTCCGTTCTTATCATCCATATGATCTTTTGTAGAATGCCTCAACGTTGCGATATTGCTCTGGGAAGAGGTCGTAGGAACAATGTTCAAAATGCGCGTAGCGAAGAAGTTGATGATCATCGAGTGGGTGTGGAGGAGGATGTACCTCCTGTTATTCCGGTTCCTATTCCGGAGGGGCTTGTTGCCCCAGTCATTTCGCACGAGAGCTTGCGACCGCCATGGTCGAAGCTAGTCGAGAGTTTGCAGCACCCAGGGAGAATGAAGGAAACCGCACGATTGAGGCACTTCGAGAATTCAGGCGTATGGATCCTCCCAAGTTTAATGGAGAGGGTGATCCACTCGATGCTGACCATTGGTTGTTCGATGTCCAGAAGGTGTTGGACACCTTGGACATTGCGAAGGACAAGCTATGGGTTTCTTTTGCCACCTATCAGTTGACTGGGGAGGCCAATCAATGGTGGAGTTCTATACTCAAGATGAGGCGTGCTATCCTACTTGCTAGTGGAGATGCTGATCCACAGGCCATTCTGAATCCTATCCATTCGATGACTTGGGCAGACTTTCAAACGGTGTTTGAGAGCCAGTACTTCCCCGAGAGCTACTGTGAGAATCTGCGAGAGCAGTTCGAGGGGCTTGATCAGGGCACCATGTCTGTATCCCAATATGCTATGCGATTCCAGGCGCTGTCCCGATTTGCTACGGACTTGGTTAGTTCGGAGGAGCGAAAGTGCAAGAGGTTTGAGAAGGGTCTTCACCCTTCGGTTCAGCGACTTGTGATAAGTCAACGTATCCGAGTTTTTGCCAACATAGTTCACTGTGCGAGGGCTATTGAGCCCAAAAGGGATCACCAACAGAGGGAAGTGAAGATTTGGAAGCCGCGTAGGCAAGTCTTAAATTCCAGTTCATCATCAGACAGCTTTGGGCGGAAACGCCAGAGAGAGTAGTCTCGCTCTTCCAAAGGCCAAAGATCTCAGGCTAGTGCAGGGTCAGTGCGGACCCCTATTGTTTGTCATCAGTGTCATCATCCAGGCCACATATGCACTGAGTGCAGGGCTCCTATGTGCTTCGAGTGTGGTCAGTGGGTCCACGTAGTCAGGTATTGCCCAGGGAAGGGCAGTGGTCGCAGTGACGCGAGGCCACCGCAGCAGCAACAACAGAGGAGTGGACATTAGTGCCCTCAACAGTCAGGACCAGCAGTTTCTATCTAGGCATCTCGTATTGGCGGGTTGGTGACTCCTGCAAGGCCGTCACAACAGTTCCAGCCGAGGGGCGTGTATCAACAGGGTCCGACGACCCATGGCAGGGCTTTTGCCATTCCAGCAGTCTCCTCGCCATCGATTTCTCACCAGCAGCTAGAGAATTCTGTTGTTCGTGGTATGCTTCTCGTTTACAATTCTTGAGCCAGTGTACTTTTTGATTCTGGTGCATCGCACTCTTTCCTTGTTGCTTCTTTTGTATGTGCTTTGGGGCTTAATATGGATGTTCTGGATCCACCATTGTTCGTTGATACTGCTGTTGGAGGCCGTGTCCGTTTAGACAGAGTTTGTAGAGACTGCGAGTTGACTTTAGAGGACCACCATATCACATTCGACTTTATTGTTCTGGGTATGTCCGGTTTTGATCTTATTCTGGGAATGGATTGGTTATCTACCTTCCATGACAACATCGACTGTCATCAACGCAGAGTGCGGGTTTTCTCTCCTGAGGGAGTCTATTTCTACGTGTATGATGACAAGAAGGAGTCTATTGATTCTTGTTTGTACGACCCGAGGGAGCGTGACTCAGTTAGCTGCATGCTTGCCAGTCTTAGTCTTGATGATGACACTTCTTAGCGTGGGGAGTTACCGTTAGTTGTCCGTGAGTTCCCGAATGTTTTTCTGGAAGAGTTACCTAGTTTGCCACCTAGGCGAGAGGTGGAATTTTCTATTGACTTGTTACCTGGTACGTCTCCGATTTCAGTACCACCGTATCGATTTGCGTCGTCGGAGTTGCGGGAGTTGAAGTCCCAGTTACAGGAGTTGTACGAGTTGGGTTTCATTCGGCCTAGTTCATCACCTTGGGGTGTGCCAGCTTTATTTGCAAAGAAAAAAGATAGTTCGTTGTGGTTATACATTGTCTACCGAAAGTTGAATCATGTAACAGTGAAGAACAAATATCCTATGTCGAGGATCGATGATTTATTTGACCAGTTGCGTAGTTCAACATGTTTCTTGAAGATTGATCTACGTTCCGGTTATCACCAGTTGCTAGTACGGGCGGAGGATATTCCTAAGACGGCGTTTCACACTCGTTATGGACATTATGAATTCGTGGTCATGCCATTCGGCTTGACGAATGCTTCAGCTACATTCATGGATCTCATCAATCGTATCTTTCGCATCCATCTGGATCGGTTTGTTGTGGTTTTCGTTGATGACCTTCTTATCTATTCGGCTTCAGAGGAGGAGCACCAGACTCATCTCCGAGTTGTGCTAGAGTTGTTGCGGGAACATCATCTTTATGCCAAACTCACTAAGTGTGAGTTTTGGCTTCCAAAGTTAAAGTTTCTTGGACACGTGGTGTCGCAAGGTGGAGTTTCTGTTGACCAGAGCAAGATCGAGGCAGTTTCCTTATGGCCGCGCCCCCAGAGTGTTTTTTATGTTCGTAGTTTCCTTGGGCTTGCGGGTTACTATCGGCGATTCATTTTAGATTTCTCTCGATTGGCAGCACCTATGACTCGACTGACCTGGAAGGGTGTTCCGTTTTCTTGGGATGATGATTGCGAGATTGCTTTTGAGGAGATGAAGCGGCGACTGACTTCATCACCTATTCTTATTGTTCCCGAGCGAGTGGTTGGCTATTCGGTCTGTTGTGATGCTTCACATGATGGCTTGGGTGTGTATTGATGTAAGGAGGCAGGGTTGTTGCCTATGGCTCACGGCAGTTGAAGACTCATGAGCCAAGTTATCCGACTCATGACTTGGAGTTAGCGGCTATTGTCTTTGCCTTGAAGATATGGCGAAATTATTTGTATGGCGAGAGATTTGAGGTATTTTCTAATCATAAAAGTTCGAAGTATTTGTTCATGCAGAAGGAACTAAATTTGTGGTAGAGGCGTTGGATGGAGCATTTAGAAGACTGATTTCGCGTTGCACTATCATCCTGGCAAGGCAAACGTTGTTGTCGACGCTTTGAGTAGGAAGTCTTCTCACTTGGCTAGCTTGGACGTTCTTGACTGGAGATCGATGGAGAACTTAGGTCCATTTGTTTTACATGTAGAGGAGACTGGAGATCAGACTACGTTGTGCAATCTGTCTATTCATTCAGAGCTTTCCCGTTGGGTGACCGAGGTTCAGGTTGACGATTCAGAGGCTGCAAAGTTGCATGCAAAGTTTCTTAGCGATGATGCTCGACAGGGTTGGATGATTCATGCAGATTCTAGCTTGCGTTATCTTGGCCGGTTGTTTGTTCTTGATTCTTATTTAGGAGGCATATTGTACGAGTTTCACCATTCACCGTTGGTAGTTCATCCCAGAGGTACAAAAATGTGCCATGATCTTCGATGACAGTTCTGGTGGCCAGGGATGAAGAAGGATGTGGCAGTATTTGTTTCCAGGTGCCTTACTTGTCAGCAAGTAAAGGTCGAGCATCAGCGACCAGCAGGTTTACTTCAGTCGTTGCCGATTGTAGAGTGGAAGTGGGACCATGTGACGATGTATTTTGCTTCAGGTTTTCTGAGATCACCTAGTGGGCACGATGCTATATGGATTATCATTGACTGACTGACAAAGACGGCGTATTTTTTACCTATTCGTATTGCTCAGTCTGTGGATTTCTTGAGCCAATTGTACATCAGAGAGATCATTCGACTTCACGGCGTGCCATCATCTATCGTATCCGATCGAGATCCCCGGTTTACTTTTCGTTTTTGGCAGAGTTTGCAGGCTTCACTTGGGTCGAAGCTTATGTTCAACACATCTTTTCACCCTCAAACTGGCGGTCAGTCCAAGCGTACTATTCAGATTCCGGAGGACATATTGCATGCTTGTGTGTTGGACTTCCAAGGAAGTTGGGTTGATCATCTACCATTAATCGAGTTTGCATACAACAATAGTTTTCACTCGAGTATTGTAATGGCACCTTTCGAGGCCTTGTATGGTAGGCCATGTCGCTCACCCGTTTGTTGGCTTGACATTGGGGAATCCACTATCATTGGTCCCGGGATGACACAACAAATCACGGAGCAGATCAAGACTATTCGTCAGAGATTGCTTACAGCCCAGAGTCGCTACAAGAGTTATGTCGATTGACGTTGCACTCCATTGTCTTTCAAGGTTGGTGACCACGTTTTTTTAAAAGTTTCACCTCACCGCAGTATTTCATGATTCGGAAAGAAAGGAAAATTGACCCCACGTTACATTGGGCCATACGATATCATAGAGAAGATTGGGGAAGTTGCCTATACACTCGCTTTGCCGTCGAACATTTCAAATGTTCATTACGTGTTCCATATTTCTACGTTGCGCAAGTACGAGTCGGATCCATCGCATGTCATAGACTGGTGAAAAGTTGAATTGGAAGCCGATGTGTCCTACGAAGAGAAGCCGATACATATCCTTGATTCACGAGAGCAGGTGTTGCGAGGTAAAACCATTCCATTGTTGAAGGTCTTGTGGAGTAACCACGGAGTCGAGGAAGCCACTTGGGAGTGAGAGGATGAGATTCACGCAAAGTTTCCAGATTTATTTTGATTGTTTGTGTCTATTAGTGCTTGTTTTGCGTTTTGTACTCCCATCGTAGTTAATTTCGGGGACGAAATTCTTTTAAGGTGGTTGAGATGTAACGATCCGGATTTCCATTCGTTTAAATATAATTCGACGCATTATTTTACTTATTAATTATGTACCAGCGATTTTGATTCCTTTGAAAGGTCGTGGAATAGCCTTAGGATGTCGAGGGAATGTAAGTAGTATGGAGGAAGTATGTATCGATGCGCCGCGAAGAGTCCATAGCAGTTTCAGCCATTTCTAGGCATTTTGCTCGAGGCTCGTCCAGATGGGGAAGTGGGGTGTTCCGGACGAGGGAGAAGAGAGTTGGGGTTTTGCTTCAGGAGGCTTGGTCTGAACGAGGAGGGGTCCCGTCCGGAAGGAAGTGTGTGCTCGTCCGGACGACGGGGTTCCCGTCCGGACGGGGAAGCCGAAAAATGTGCGGATTTGAGTTTTAATGAAGGGTAGTGTGGTCTTTTTCCTCTATTTCGAACCAATAACCCTAAACATCGTATGGAGGCTCCCTTCTCCCTCATTTTCACTCTAAACACACACTCTCTACCTCTCTTCCACCATTAATGCTCCACCTTCTCTCTACCATTTGAAGGCCTTCCAAGGCTTGTTTGAAGAAATAGCAAGGAGAAAGCTTGTTCTCCACGCCAAAGGCTTTCCAGCAAGCCACATAGTTTTGCCATCCACCGAATTCGGATTTCTAGGGATTGTTCAAAGCTACATTGAGGTAGGGGATATCCATCTCTAGTTGTGTTTTAGATTATGTCTTCTCTTTCTCACTCTTAAAATCTAGTCGAGCGTGGGCAAGCCATTGTGGTAGAATTCGGGTTGCGTCTTGATTGTCGGGGGTTGTCCGAAAGTATTGAGGATCATTTAAATTCATTTAATTTAATTTAATTAATTAAGTTATTAAAAATAAAAAAACAGAACAGAATACAGATCGGGGGGATCCCCTTCTCCCTCAAAATCTTTTGCACAGGCCTCCCCCCCGAAGCCCTAGCGCTGCCAACCTCTCCCCCGTTTCCACCATCTCCCCGGTTTCTTCCTCCCTCTCCCCTCCGGCCGACATCCTACTCCTCTCCCTCTCTCTATCTCACTCTCGGTTCCCCTGCCCCTGCCCCAGAACCCATCCCTGTATCAGTTCCCCCGCATCCCTCCATGGATGCGACGCGTAAGAGAAGGCGAGGGAGAGGCAGTGCGCGGCGGTCGCGCGGTGGCCCAAGCGAGTTGGCGGTGGCGTAAAGAGGCGGCAGAGTGGGTGCAGCGGGTGAGGAGCAACGAGAGAGGGTCAGCGCGGGCTAGTGGACGTGGATGGCGGTGTTGGCGATACGGCGGTGGTCTAGGCAGTCGGCGGAGGAGGGATGCAGCTGCGGGTGGCAGTGCTCGGCTGCGGCTGTGGGTGGCGGTGCTCGGCTGCGGGTGGCGGTGCGCGGCTGCGGGTGGCGATGTGCGGCTGCGACGCGTTTGTGCGTGGTAATGCAATAGTCCGGGCTTGAGCTTGTGGTTCGCGACAAAGGTGTATCGATGAATATGCGAGATATACAATATTCACTCGATTCATATACGCGAGCTTGTGGTATGCATCACTGTATGTTTGCGGGCACCTGATTAGCTGTAGTTGGTCGTGTGTGCAGAGATTGACTGTGTGGCCTTGTTGGCACGCGATGGTTGAGATTCAGTCGACTGTGAGACTTCACGTCAGTGGGTAAGTCTTTGTTCCCCTCGTTTCAGTGTTTTAAATCGTTCGCTGTCAAATATTGTCTGTCTGTTGGATTCTAGGTGTCAGCCTTAGAAAGCGGCGATATTCAGTGACGCGCGACGTTCGAGGCTTCGACCACCGCTTGTGGTCGCGTCGGCAGGTATATCTTATTCCTCGTTTAATTTTCGTTAACTCTAAATTGGTAATTTATATTAGTAGGAGGTGTGATATTGTGTTCCTGCCTTGTTTATTGTTGTTGGTGCCTTAGTGCGGTTCTCCTATTTTGAACCGGTTCATGCCGAAATTTCTAACAAATCCAGTGTCAGTGATTGTTTCAGAAACTCCAATTGAGGTAGAGTTTTCTAACCCTCTCGTTTGTTCTATTGGTACTCCCGTCTTTCCTCGCAAATATATCGGAAATGTGTCGTCTTGGACACTTGAAATAAATTGATGTCGTAGGTTGTCGTTCGCTCAAATTGTTGTCGGGTACACTTGGTCTGGGGTCCCTACATTCTCCCTAGGTCATTGGTTGGTCGATTTCTAGTTCGATTGAGAAAAATCCCAATTCTTGCGAAAAATCTGTCTTTGTCGTTTTATGAAATCAAATTGGGGATAGCGGCTTGTTTTGGACACTTTCGGGTAGTTTGTGGGTCAAATGGTATTTTGACACTTTTGTTGGAAAATCGAACTAAGTGGAATGTTTTGTGAATGAACGACACGTTTTGGGAAATGAACAGAAATGTTTTGGAAATGAACGTTTTGTGAATAAATGGAATTGATTTGGAAAGAATGGAATAAAAGTCACATTTTTGGTTGGTACGTCGACTAGGAGATTGTTTGCCCTAGGTCACACGGAATGTTGGTATAAAATGATAAAATGTGACATGTGACTCTTTACGAGGAAATTGTTGACTTTATACGAGGATTGGATACTATTTGAGTGGCTAGATCGGGTTGCTTATCTTGTGTCATTGTTTAGAGTGGCACACGACATTGCGCAATGGAGGTTTGACTGGACCTTCCTGGTGAGCCGGGGAAAACAGGAACTACACGATAAGGGGTTGACGAGCCCTGATACGGAACTAGCCGATACTCGATGGATTGTGATTGATACTTGCCTTGCTCCTACTAGAAGGCACGGAAATAGAATACAAGTAGAACTTGGAATGTAAAGGGAATTGGAATACGTTTATATAACGGAAAATGAGTCTTTTACTTAGTGTGAGTCGACACTTGACACGATTCCCTTTGGCCTTGTCTAGGCAACGATCTGATAGATATTGGACGTGGTACTTCTCTTTTGAGTCTTGGTCAGACACGATGCTTTACTACTTTTCTTTACGATGAGTCAAATGTGGAATTTAAAAAGAAAAGAAAATGATTTACTTTAATGAGATCCATAGCATTTAGGGATGGCAACGGGGGCAATCGGGGCCAGATAGTGCTATATCCGTCCCCGTTCCCCAGACCCCATACCAGTATCTGTATCTGCCTCGTTCCCCGAATGGGGATTTTTTAACCATCCGTCCCCGTCCCGAATGGGGACTGGGGAATCCGAATGGGGATTCGGATATCCATTTAATGGACTGGGGCTGGGTTTGGGCTGGGTAATTTTTCTATTTTGGTATTGGGATGGGATGGGTTGGGTTTGGATTATAATAGGGTAGGATGGGTTGTGGGTGGGTTATGTGTAACACCCGTCCCGTTTAAATAAATGATTAAACTAATTTAATTAAATAAAAATAAATATATATATATATTTCGGGTGTAATTATATGGTGAAATGGTGTGGATGCTAATTTTGTGCCATTAAAAAATTTTTGGGGTGTAAAATCATTTTTAATCCAAAATAAAAGTATAGGTATATATATAAATGTGTGGTGCAAGGCTAGAAGTGATATTAGAGTATTTAGTGAGGGGCAAAAGGGTCCAAGTGTGTTATTTTCGGATTTAGGGTAGAGGGGAAAGAGAAAGTGGTATGTTTTGTGTTTTGGGGGGAGTTTGAGAGAGAAGAAGAGGGTTTGAGGAAGGGTCCTGGAGAAGGATCAAAATCAAGGCGTTAGAGTTGATTTTTGGAGAACAATCCTCCTACAAAGTTGTTCTACACATCAAGAAGGTAATAATCCCCAACTTTGTGTTTTGACTTCGTCCATAATCGAGCCAAGATGTAGGTTTGAACATCTTTTTCGTTTTGGGACTGATTTTTGTAAAATTTGGATGAAAACCTTCGATTGATGAGTGTTTAGGTCACCAATTGATGCGAGTTTGGAGTATGTTGTGAGTGTTAATCCATATTACAAAGTAGTGTAGTCGATTTCATGATCTACGGTATAAAATCGAAAGATTTTGGAGTTAGATCGAGTTCTTAGAAATCGCACAGCCCTAATCGCACCTCACTGCAACAATCCGACCGGTCGGTTAGTTTTAATGTACCGGTCGATTTTCCCCAGTGATCGACCGATCGATTATTTTGAATAGACCGGTCGATTTTGAGCAGTGAGCAACTTTTATTAAATAGACCGGTCGATATGTTTGGATGTACCGGTCGATTTTGAACAGTGTTAAAAATAATTTAATCCGACCGGTCGATTATTTTGAATATACCGGTCGATTTTAAGCAGTGAACTATTTTAAAGAAATAGACCGGTCGATCTGTTTTGATGTACCGGTCGGTTTCTAAAACCATCCGACCGGTCGATTTATTGAATGTACCGGTCGATTTACTTATTTTTGGGAAAAGTTCTCTAAGTGTCGGGAAAATGTTTTAAATGATATTTTAAGGTGTTTTAAGCCTAATAAAGTTCCAAGAACACTAAAGTGAGATTGTGTCAAGTTTGGGAAGGTCTTAATAATAATTGAACACTTAATTGTTCAGGTGATCCTTCGGAATCCTCTACCGCACCCGTATCGACGTAGTTGACGGATTTTCTTTGCTATAAGGTGAGCATGTAGATTTCTCTCCCTATACTATGATTGCATTATTTGATACATGTTGGATGCTATATGTGTACTTGGATGTATTGTATGCCCACTTGCATGTATGTTGTAAGATCGTTGATATTTTGTTACAATCACACTTGTTTGTGCACATGATGGATTCAAATACATGATTTACACTTGGTGAGGTTAAATGGTAAAATGTGGTATATGTTTCCATATGCAAGTATTTTATGTTCATACCTTAATTATGACATGTTGTATGTTGAAGGATGATGTTGATGAACGCAAGCATAGCCACTATTTGTTGCTTAGCACGATGAATGATATTATGTACACTTCAATTTGCATACACATGCATGTGCACCTATTGATGATGAATGACGGTGAACGATGATGAATGATGTATAATTACAAGGTGCATGCATGCATTAATGCAAATACGGTATTTAATATTCCGGTGACACGTGTTGGGGGACGGTAGATGCTTGACAACGGGACATCTCAACATTGTGTTTACCCACGGTGATGGAATATTGTATTCCGGCTACACATATTGGGGGACGGTAGATGTTTAACAACGGGACACCTCAATATTGTGTATGTCCACGGTGATGGAATACTAGGGTGTCTTTATCACCCTTTTGTCTTATGACAATGGAAGCTTCCTAAAAATATTGAAAGATGCATCACATTTTGCATCTCATATGCATGGACACATTTCAAATCTTTTGGCCCCATACTATGTTGGGGAGAGACATAACCCCTTATTGTTTGCCGATGAACTTGTTGTATCTTGTAAAGCTTCATTTTATATGGATAGTGAATCTGACACTCCTGGATATTGTTGCCTGCTTTGTGATGTGGCATTTTATCCAGATAAGGAGGCTTAGTGGGTTCATTGCCAGGACTTCGGAACTCGTTTCAGCAGGAGTCATATTTCTCTGTCTTTAGCTCCGTTCTCCTTACAGGTGTAGTGTGAGGATTTAGGAGATTTCTACTGTATAGACTTTAGTTCTTTTGTAGTAGACTACTCAGACTTTGTTTGTTGGGACCTTGTTCTGGGTCATTGCTGTGTGAGTTTTTAGACTGTCACACTTGTTACTGTTCGAGTTGGAGTTTTACTTTACTATCTTTCTATTCCGCTGCGTTATTTTATTAAAAATAAAGAAAAAATTATTTTGGTGTTTTGAAAATAAAGGTCAATTAGCCTTTGTCAGAATTTAATTGAGTAGCGATTCGTAGCCGGATTATGATCTTCCTATTAATTTGGGACGGGTCGTTACATTATGGGTTTGGGTATCGGATAGTTCGGGGAATGGGGGCAAAACGGGGAACGGGGCAGATTCAGTACGGGGATAGGTATATATCTATATCTGCCCCGTCCTCGAATTTTTTAAGAAATGGATATCCAAATCTGCCCCATTTCCCAAAAAGTCTCCAAATTGCCGATCCATTCGGACCAGATAACAGATCGGATCAGATCGGATCAGACGAGATGCCCATCCCTAATAGCATTGCATCATTTATATTCTTTGCACTGTCACTCACGTACATCCCAGTAGTATAGGCGGTAGGAGATAGATTATCTCTACCAGGCGGTGGTGCCTGACCCTCTACTTTTGTAGGGTCTTCTGCACTTTACTTGGAGTAGCTGCTGGACCCCTTACAGGACTTGGTGACTATAGTGAGTTGTAGACTGCAGGTTGTAGATTTACTTTCAGTATTGTTCTTTCTTTTCTTTACTGTTGGCCGCGTTGTACAAGATTAATTTATAAAATTCTATTTTTGGCCTTTTCTTTTAGTTGGGGCATTGTTGTACAGGGTTATGTTATAAAATCCTATTCGCCTCTTTTTATTTGTGTTAGAGTAGCGTAGGCGTTCATGTAATAATAATGTGTTGAGTAGTGTGTGTGTGTGTGGTAGATAGTATCTTACCCCTTTTTATTTGGATACTCTTACCTATTTAACACTTCCCATTATTTATTTCAAAAAAATATATCTCAAATTTTGGGAGTGTTATAGTTGGTATCAGAGCACTAATTCCGATTTACCTCGGACTTGGGTGAGATTTTTAGTCTCAATGAGCGCACTGTTTCTCTTGTGTAGGTAGCTCTGAGAGATTGCATTTAGGGTGCATGGCATGTGTATCTAGGCATTGAATGTGTGTGCATTGCATGGATCTCATCAAACAACAAGTTTTTATAACTCGAAATTAATAAAATGGTTTGGAAATTCGTGGTGTCTACTCCTTCGAGTTGGTCTTGTTATTGTTCTTTTAGGATTTTGAGTAAAATCCTATCTCTGTTGAGGTGACTTTTGGGCCTGTCTTGGCGTTCGTTAGAGGATCCTATCGATATTGGACTTGTGTGTTCCTGTAATATCCTCTTGTTAGTAGTGTTGTCACCTACTCTGTCGTGGTGAACAGTTTCGAGTTCCTAGTTCTTAGAGCACGAATGAGTTCTTTCGTTGGCTCTTGTGATGATTTGGCTTATTGTTCCTCGATATCGGTCGTTGGTGGTTGCAGTTATGGCTTGTCGAGCCAATCCCTTCGTAGGAGGCAAATCTTTGTCGTCGTCGTCGTGACCTTTGAGTCTATCTCTTGCAGCAGATGTTGGACTTTGTGACGGTTTGTTGATGGATTCTTGTTTGCTCTCCTAGTGAGAATGAAAATTCTGTGTGCGATTGGTTAACCGTCTCTTGAGTTCTATCTCTCTCTCGTGATCCTGGATGAACTCCTCGGGTAATATTTTTGGTAGAAGATTGTCGTTCTTCTTGGCGTTGATGATTGGATAATCGTTCTTTGCGGTTGGAAAATGGTAGTGCTCTTGCGAGTGAGTCTTGAATTCTATTTCTCTTCTGGACATTGATCTTTGGAGTTTGTCGTTTGCCCGGTTGGCTCCGACAGTTTCTTAATGGTCGAGTTTTGACTCCCATTCCAGTGGCATGGTTGGCTTCTTGTTCGATAGCCTAGTTGTTGTTGGCTGTTTTCTCTTGGGATTGATTTGATCTCCCTGTCTAGTTTCGCTCCTTGTGTAAGTTGTGGAATCTCAGAATGACCTTATTTGTGGGATTGCGACTAGTGGTTGCTCTTGGTGTGTTAGCACTTGGTGGTCTAGTGGTTGTGACTTCTTTGGGAAGTAAGGTTGCCTCGGTGTAGTAAGGCCTTGTAGTAGCAGAGATCATGTGTGACTCACTTGGGACATGAA
Source organism: Monotropa hypopitys (assembly GCA_002855965.1). Lineage (NCBI taxonomy): Eukaryota > Viridiplantae > Streptophyta > Magnoliopsida > Ericales > Ericaceae > Monotropa > Monotropa hypopitys. The sequence continues at coordinate 14,631 of NMUG010003169.1, forward strand.
GTATCCACGGATTAGTAGGTTCTCCTTGCGGGCTAGTGCCAAGTGGTCGATGTTAGTGGTGGTAATGCTTTACCCTTCCTTGATGCGAGAGTTGAGCTTGACTTGTAGCTGAAGCCCCTTGAGGATTTATGTGGGATTTAGTGCTTGGTAGTTGCGGTTACTTCTTGGTTAATTGAGAAGGATGAAAGAATTTTCGTGTAGTATTGGTTCTTGTAGAAGCACTAAGTTGTGACTTGAGGTCATTCGGAAATGGACTGGGTTGCGTAGGTCCACTGATGGTTAGTTGGTTGTGTGGTTATGTGTCTATTCGGTTGTGTGGTCAATTGGGCTTATTGTGTGAATTGAGTGTTATACCTCCTTTTGAGGTGCCTTGGTGTTTTTCGATGAGTTGTCATTGTTGTAGTTGTGTTATGAGTTGTGAAAGTGGTTTTGGGATTTTAGTTTTTTCTTGATGTTTTGGAG
>NMUG010003170.1:0-15090 GCA_002855965.1 Monotropa hypopitys
CCAGATGAATTGGGAACTAATGCATTTTTTTCCTCTAATACAAATCTCCATTAATGACAACTGCACATGTGATGTGCTTACTTAAAACCAAACGATCTGCTTGTAAGGTCCATAAAGCACGATCTTTCAGATGAGCATCTGCTTTCACACCAATAAACAATCACCAAGAAAATAATGGCATTGTCAACGCTTGCAAAAGCAAGAACTGTTAGTGAAATGGTGAAAATGATTGTAATCCCTGAGAATTACCTCTCTTTTATACAGCTTCAATAATAAGTGTCATAGCAGAACAGAAATCAATAAATGTCCGCAGGTTTTCAGCCACCAAATTGTCTTTCCAGGTTCTGTGTTAACAAGTCCAAAGGGAATGTCAATTCTCACACTATGGCATCAAATTGTACTTTCTTTCTCCTCTTTCATCAATCTCGTGGAGAAAAGAAGCATTCTCTTGCTCATGCCCATACCCTTTGAGTTTCTCTGCTATCTCATCTGAAAATACATTAAACTGTGAGATCCACCTGAATTGAACTGCATCCAGGTGCTTTATGCACTCCCCTCTCACTCATTAACTTCCTCCAAAAATTCACATCATCCCAGCGATTCAAAGATGCATATAGATTGGACAAAAAAACATAGTTTCCTCCATCACTTTGTTCCATCTCCAAGAGATACTGGGTTACTTGTTCAATGAATTTGGTGTCCTTGTGGACCCGACATGCTCGAAGTAGGCTTCCCCAGATAACTGAATTTGGCTTCATGGGCATGGTTTTTATGACTTCCAATGCCTCTTGAAGAAAACCTGCTCGACCTAACAGGTCAACCATGCAGCCATAATGTTCAATTCCAGGTCCAATCCCATAAACACTGCTCATTTGAGAGAAATATCTCCTACCTGCAGAAACTAAACCTGAATGGCTACACCCAGACAAGAGCCCCACGAATGTAACCCCGTCTGGTTTCATGTTCGCCTTTTCCATTGAAATGAAAACATTAACCGCTTTCTCTCCATAACCATGAATTCCCAAACCTACAATAACAGAGTTCCAGCAAAAGATGTTCTTTACGGTAAGGCCATGAAATACATCAAGAGCAGCTTCTATACTCCCACATTTGCAGTACATATCTATAAGAGCATTACCTAAAACAACGTCAACTTTAAAGTTTTTGATTTTTATGTAAGTATGTATCCACTCTCCCATGTCTATAGCGCCTAGATGAGCACAAGCAGATAACAAGCTAACCATTGTTACTTCCGTCGGCATCACATTCTCAGCCTGCATTTGTTGGAAAGCACACATTGCTCTACCAAAATCTCTTGATTGAACATAGCCCGCAATCACGGTATTCCACGTGACGGCATTTTTCGTCGAACCCATCTGAACAATCAATTCCTCGGCATTCCTTAGATTCCCCAACTTACAGTATCCATCAATCATTGCATTAAATGAGACGACATCTTTGACGGGACTGCGATCAAATAATGAACGAGCAGAATCAATGAGGCTCAACTTGCAATAGCAAGTTATCAATGAATTCCAAGAACAAGAATCTCGCTTTGGCATACTATCAAACAACCTCTGTGCCTCGTGGACAAACCCGTGCTTACTAAATGCTGATATCATTGCGTTGTTTGCTACTACATCCCTTTGAGTCATTTCATCAAACACCTGTTTTGCCGACCCCAAATCCCCGACCTTCGCATAAAAATCAACCAACCCAGTTTGCAAAACCACATCAAAAGGAATACCCATTTTCAGTAACTGACAACGAAACGATTCTCCCAGTTGGGTCGCACATAGACCTGCACACGACCGAAATATCAAAGAGACTGTACTCTTACTAGGAAACAAATAATTTTCCCTCAACCCACCGTAGAACTCCAGAAAGTCTAGAGAATTTTCAGACTCTAACGAAACCCGAACCATGGAATTCCATAATAAAGGGTTGGGTTTTGGTAGATTTCGCAAGAAAAGCAATGGGTACTGACTTGTTTTCTGGGTACGATAACAGGATGTGAGGAAGTTGGTGAGGAGGGAAGTGCAAGTAAGACGTCCATTGGTGAGCAATTGCGCGTGAATTAGTTGTAATTGACGGAAGTTTAACCGATTGTTGGTCGATAAGATGACGGTCAGGTAATCAGAAGCACCTGTTGGTAGAAGTCCACGACCTGAAAACATAAGTTTCAATGAACCATTTGGCAACTGAGTTCCATTGCAGGCCAAGGGCCAACCGTAGTTTTCAAAATATACAAAAAAATATATTGATTTTGATTTATTTCCATACTATTGTCGGTGTCTGCATGGGAGACAGAATAGATAGTGCAATACAATATCTAAAGATACGATAAAATTTTGGATGTTAGTAGTGTCTTCGACACTGATTTATGCATTCGACACTTTAGAGTGCCTTCAACACTGATGAGTAACGACATTCGATATGTGTTCTCGGTATAGCCCGTGTCATTGGCACAATGCGACAGAATAAAAAACGCAATATAATACCTAAAGTTGGACTTCCATTCAAAAACACGAAATAAATTGGCTTTCAATCAAAAAACATAACAAACAAGTATTAAATAGATGAATAAAAAACATTTAAATTAGACCCTAAATAATAAGTGAAAGCATGCTAAAGGTCACACTAATGCATGTAGCAATCAATAAAATAAAAATGCGAGAAAACAAAACATGTTAGTAATGGGTCAAGGATAGATGCGATGGAGTTTGTTGGAGAGGTTTTGGAGAACGGCGGACATAATCACAGAGATGGCATCAGTAATAGCAAATGCTAGAATCACCTTAATCCCTGGTTCATTACATTGAGTATTCGAGATTTATTTTGTTTGGATCAGTGCACTAACTAATCTCTAGTATAATCAGTTGTGTCAAGTGATATTAGAGCAAGGATAAGCCTAGCTTGATGATGCCCAATCCAGTTGAGAACACAACCATTGATAGTGATCGTGGGTGTAGTAGTTGGACCCTAACCGTCTTGGGCCGGACCCCATCTATCCGGATCAGCCCAACAATCCGGATCCAATACGTATCTCACGAAGCAATCCAGGGTCGTCGGCCTCACGGACCTCCGAACATACATTGCTGCTGGACAGATCCGGCGGATCATCATGTGTTCAACATCCTAAGCAGTCTCAACGGACACCAGAAGGAGCCAGGTCGGTCCGGACATGCGGTCTCCTTCAACCTTCGGCATTCCCATCTGGACGTCAAGGAAGCCCAGCGTTTCCACTCCCCACTGGGAGAAGGGACAACTTCCACCGATGGACGGACTCATGCCGGAGGGGTCCACCATCGGCAGCAACAAGGAACAATGACCTCCGGCAGGTGGCACTCGGGTCGGCCGTACATCTGCTGACGTGGCACGGGTCGGTTCAGCGGCCCACTAGCACTGTAGGGCTAACGTCGGCGCTCAGCCTCCCGCCCGTGTGCATCACACGCTTGCATTCTTGGCGCCAAAGTCAGCACGCCTATATAAACTCCATCAAAACAGGACAGTTCTCTGGTATCTCTCCGACTCTCCTTCAGTTTACGGATTCCTTTCTTTGACCGTCGCTGACTTAGCCATCGGAGGCCCCTCTCGGTGGCTGCCGACCGGTGGGCACTGACCTTTGTGGTTGCAGGAGCCAAGCAGGTGATTCATCTTCTCTTATAGGTAACCGAGCACCCAGCCGAAGCACTCACTCTCAGTCGTCCGGCCATCATCCGAAGGATCCACAGCCCCCTCTGGATTTTCAGTCACCACAGTGGGATTGCTGATATGAGGAGGATGGTCGAAGATCAACAAGTGTAGTTAGCAGAAATCCGCGAGGCACTGCAATTGTTGACCCTCAACCTCGACCAATGACCATCCAGGGGTAAAGAGAATCATACAAAAGAATTTTTTTAACGTCATCCTCTTAACTAGGATTAGAAGTGTGTAAGAGGATTTGCCCGAGGCCTACCCCTATAATCAACAACATCTCAGGAGATGTCCTGGTCATCATGATTCTGATAGTTGGGAGTCGTAAATCTAAGTTAAAGAAGAATAAGGAGGCTATCAACGATCACAACACTGGTTTGATGATTATATTTTCTAGTCTAGGAACTGTTACTTTTAAGTCATGATTTCCGACTAAGAATCACCAAATTTGAAAAAGACCGTTATTCTAGCATAGGAACTTCTACTTTTAAGCCATCACTTCCGACTAAGAATCACCAAATTTGAAAAAGACCGTCATTCTAACCTAGGAACTGTTACTTTTAAGTCATCATTCCTAACTAACAATCGCCAAATTTGAAAAAGGCCATCATTCTAGCCTCGGAACTACTACTTTTAAGTCATCATTCCCGACTAAGAATCACCAAATTTGAAAAAGGTCGTTATTCTAGATTAATAATCACTCGATGACAAAGGCCAACAGAAGACTTTGAAGTCATGGGTCCACATCTCGGAAAGTAGTAAAGGACCACTCAAAATCGACAAATTTGAGTCAAAACTCAACAAGGGACAATAGATCAACTCAAGGGATCAACTAGAGGATAAACACCACTCTAGAACAAATAGGACAAGATTTTCTAAGAAACGATCACCTAGTTTTATTTATAAAAATATAGGTACCTCTTGCAATACACACACAAGCACTCCAAGCACGTCACATAAACCAAATGCATCAATGCACCCACAAATACTAAATATCTCCCCAAAGGCCTAAGTTTTCGAAACCGAAAGCTCTGATACCAAGTTATCACGCCCAAATTTTTCAAATCATTTTTTTGGAAATATAAAAATATGACAACATTGAATAAGTACTAAAACTCTTACCCAATCCAAAGTGCTAAAAATAAAGGGGAATGAGAATACAAGTACACAAGCAAGAAAATGAAGTTTAAAAGGAGTAAGACAAGTCCAAAAACAATACACATCTGGGTACATGAGTTTTTAATAGAAATAGAAACTAACATAAAATGAAAGATAGCAATGATGATAACCAATGCCACACTCTCAAGCAAGCTAAGGGATGGCCTCCAATCTTCTCAGCTAGGTAGGTGAATTCGTACCTAAAAATAGAAGGTTATACAAAAGCCAAGTAGAGATAATCTATGACCAAATATCCCTCTAATTGGGACAAGAGATGTGACTGCGAGAAAAGTAAAGTATGCATTGAATGAGAACCATTTTTATATTCCTTTTCTTTCCAAAATATCTAATTTATCAAATTCATAAAATATTTCTTTTCAAGAATATGATTCCATCCATTCATTAGAATTTATTTCAAAATACTCAACTTGACGAAATTAAGGAGATTATTATTTCCCCTTTATTCTCTTAACCTTAACGAAAATTAAGAGATTCAACAACAAGTTCTGCATCTTCTTAACCTTAACGAAATTAAGGGAGTCATGTATCAATTATTATCTTCAAATTTCAAGATTTATTAGGCTTCGGCTAATTCCACGGTAGAAGTCCGTCAACTAACTACCCGTATAATTCCTCGTATTACCCGACCTGTCGGGAGGGCCTAGTCAAACCCCCATTGCACAATCTCGTGGGTGCAAATCCATACAAGGAACGAAATTCCCAAAATAGTATAATAGCCAACCCAACTCATCTAATATGTTTAGGCCAATTCAAAAACATTCGTTTCATTCAATTTATTAGATTAGAGCATCAATTCCTCCTAATCTTTCCAAGTGACCCACAATATGACTTTTATAAAATTGGTTTTCAATTCTCAAAGTTTAAGTAATAATATCATAGGAACACTCTTCAAAAACCAATTTTCCATTTCTTAAGCCAATTTCTCTATTTCAGGAAGACCCAAATTTAGGGTTTTTATAAAATTTGGAGATTTATCAAATTAATTTGGGGATATCACCCAAAATACTCCATCAATTTAGTCAATTTCATGAAGACACAAAACTAGATTTTTGACAAAAATTGGGGATCTGGCAAACTAACTTGGAAATTATAAAATTAAGGTCATATGGATACTGGATAGACACACATGGACATAATCCCTCACGAAATTTAAGGGTTCAAGAGACCCGCAACCTTTATCTACGAAAATGTACTCAATATTTGAAAATATTTAGAGAGAGAAGAGAGAACACTAACAATGGAGATATAGAGAATAGAAAACTCTATTTTAGAGGTGACTTACTCCCACACCTAGGTGAGGGTTCTTCGAGTTTATCCTCAAAATGTGGATGGATGTGTAGAGGCACTCCACTCTACAAGGTAGAGGAAGAAATCAAACCCAAAGGAGCAAAGGAGTGAGAGAAGAAGAAGAAGAAGAAGAAGAAAGAAGAAAGAAAGAAAGAAATTGAGAGAGAGTGAGAGATAGCTCACCTAGGTTGCCTGGAGGTAGAGAGAGTCCGTGTGAAAAACGACTTAGGGTGGGACTCAAGTGGATATTTATACACAGGAGGATTACCCGAAAATATTCTCAGATTTTTAATACGTGAATTACTGGTAAAACATGTCCCTATTTCTGGTAGAACAGAAGGCAGTCACAAACCAACCACTAGCCGCAAGCTTGCATTTCCAGAAGAGCAGGTGCTCTCTTCTGGTAGAACGGGCCTCAGCTTCTCCCAAATCCTCTCTGCACTCCCTCACCCATCCTCCTCCTCCTCCAGTAGAGCAGACTTTTTCTTCCGATAGAAGGAGCTACAGTTTCTCCCTTCTTTCTCTACACTCCTTCACCCTCTCTGCTCTTCTGGTAGAGCGTGTCCCTTTTTCCGGTAGAAGGGGATGTTGGATCTCTCTCTTCCCCTCTTCCTTCTCTTGGTCTTCCGGTAGAGTAACCTATCTTCCCTGCTTTTTTGGAAGAAGGGCTCCTCCCCTTCTTTCATTTTCGAAGGACCAGGGGGCTTACCCCTATTCCCACAACCTTTTGTTCCTCTTTCTCTTCTCTTTTTCGGTAAAGCCCTTTCTTCCTCTTTCTCCTTCTTAATTTCTCGGTAGAGGGAATCTCCCTCTCTTCTTCATTTTTCAGTAAATTGAGGGTTCTCCTCCCTCCCTTCTACTTTTTTTGGAAGACGGCCTTCCCTTCCCTATTCCTTCTCCGGTAAAGCACAACCAACACCAAGCACCAACACATTCCATCATCAACACTCCCAAATTCCAATTACTGGAATATCCTACTTCCATCAAACTACACCAACATCATTCTAGACATCTCCAAGGTGTCCAAGCCTCACAAACCAAGGGAAATTTCAACCACCAAGACCATCTCAGACCCTTTTCAACTCAATCCTAGCCACTTCCATACTTCAAGCCAAGTTCAAATCCTAAGATATGACTCAAATCTCCATAATTCACATTCATTCCCCAATGTTGGCTTCCAAACATATTTTAGAATGTTCAAAAATTGGTTTAAATTTCTAGATTGTTACCAAAATACTTTGAAATTATTTAAATAATTTCCAAACATGCTATTATTTCTATTAAATTAATTAATTCTCGACACAATGTTATATTCTTAGTCCTATGACACCCTCTAATAGCATCCAAAAAATAACACAATGTCTGGGAATGGACATGGGAAATCAAATGAAGCGATTCCAACTCACTTTAGGGTTTTGAGATTTGATATCTTTCAAAGTAGTAGCAACTTTAAAGATAGAGGAAGGAAAAACTATCCATAGAACTTGATCTGAGCTACCATGATTAGGCTGAAAATTTGATAGGAGAGATGCAGGAAAGAGCCATGTCCAATTTCCACTAACACTAATTACTACCTACTGATGTATTTTTTAGATCAAAAAAATAATCATACATTATAACATATACCTTTGCATTAAATGAAATTCCTGAAAAAACCACGATTCAAGTTGTGATGGTGTTAATCACAAATAGTTTTAATACGGGAAGTATTGTGCGATGTGTGGCATGGTGTTGCTTCATTTAGATTTGCATGTTCTATTTCATGGTGTTTGAGGAGGGCATCGAGTCCTTAGTGGTTGTGTGGGAGAATAAAAATCCTTGAGGTTATGTTTGATGTTGAAAATATTAAGTGTTTGAGGATTTGCTCAAAAGTTTCGATGTACAAATTAATAGAAAAGTATTTGGGATTGATTTTGGGGTTAAGGAGATGATTTAGAATCTCAAAATTTGGCTAAGGGTAAGAATAAACAGTGTGTGGCATGCGTTGGGCGCAACGGGCGAGCAAGGAGCATTTTGATCTGAGTGTAGAGAGCAAGAGGCGTAGCCGTATGCCAAGGGGTGTGCCCTATGTGCGTGTGCATTTGGCCGGTGCTCGATGCAGGAATGGTTGATTTTGGACGTTTTGCTCAGGACTAATTCAAATTAGTGAGGAGTAAAATGGGGGTTTCATGCCTAAATCGATTTTGGGGTTCTTAAATGTGTATTAGGGTTAGTAGGATCTCATTTGGCATCCATTGTTCCTATTCCATCTAGAGAGTGAGAGGGAAGAAGAGGGAGATCCCTTTGGTTCTTGGTAATTCGGAGTCTCGAGAATGATCCAAAGGCAGATTCTGAAACATTAAAGCGTGATGATTATCATACAAGGTAAATATTCATTGTTGGTGTATTTCTTTCTTGGAGATTTTCATAGATTTCACCATGGATAATCAGTGTGATGAGTGGTTGTAAAACCTTGTTGTGGATTAATGGTATAGTGTCCATGTGCGTATGTGAGTAGTTTTAATGATTTTGTCTAGGGATTTCATATCAAATCCTAAGAGAAGTTGTGTTTCGGGTTATTCTTCTCACATATGGGTGTATGAGGGTGGATATTGGCATGTGATTTGCATATCGTTAATGTTTTCAAGTATTCAAAAGGAATATCATATAGATCTAGTAATCGAAGGCATGTATGTATATGGGTGTTAGATTTATCATGTATTCCTCGTGTGTGGATGTGTGTGGTTCTAGCATCTCAGTTTGGTTATGTTAGATCGAGATAATCATTAATAAACTTGATTTATTATGCATTGTTTTATTGTACCATTACTGAATATTTTAGTTGATACAAGTGGTTTGATTGGGACTTCCAACGTTCTAAGGAGTTAGTATCGATGCCGTTCATACGGTATTCGGTGTGTTTGGTAGATATGAATTGTGTTATATTAAATGCAAATGTGGATGTTTTCCTTTAAAAGATTTACCTTTTTAGGAAATTGTGCATATGTGATTTAAGATGAAAGTATGTAAATCAAGGTGTGTGAGCGTGTATCAATGCTCGTGAAAGGTGATAATTGATAGTTATATGATTCATGATGGAAGGCATATAAAACAAGGTGTGTGTGTGTGTGTGTATATATGCATGTGTTGATAGCCATTAAAGTTAATAATTGATGGATGTTATCTATTTTTAAAAATAGGTTAATGAGAAGGTGTTGGTCTTAAATCGAAACATAACATGTGGACGGTGTGTGGTATGTGGTTTTTTATTTTCAGTATGTGATTATCCATAATCAATTGTTAAAGATGGCCTTACGACATATATAAAGGTGGACTTACAACATATATAACGGTGGCATTCGGACATATGTAAAGGTGGCTAATTTGGGCATTATGTGTATATGTTAAAGGTGACCAGTGTGGGCATAAAATATGAAATTCATATATCAATGTGACTAGTTTGGACAATGATCGCCATACTACCAATAGGTGCATAGGACGCCATAATAAAAAGTAAAGGTGTCAAGTTTGGGATTTATGTATGGTGGCCAGTTTGCGCATTATGTGTATATGTTAAAAGTGACCAATGTGGGCATAAAATATGAAATTCATATATCAAGGTGACTAGTTTGGGCAATGATCGCCATACTACCAATAGGCGCATAGGACGCCATAATAGAAAGTAAAGGTGGCCAGTTTGGGATTTATGTATATATGTTAACGGTGACCAGTTTGGGCAAACCTTTGGACAAATTCAGCAAATTGCCAAGAAGTGCATGGAATGCATTTATCACTCTAAAGTTGTGTATATGAATTGGAAAATGGTGCAAAACTATATGTGGTACTGTGTAAAGATATATGTGTATGAGTTTGCCTAGGTTGCATGATTGTTATTATAAAATAGACTTTGGTCATGTGGCAAAATTGAGTGTTGTATCATGTAAGGATACATCTGTATGAGTTGCATGAGTGCATGTAAAGCATAGTAAAAGATATGTGTAAGCCTGAAAATAGTCCAAGTTGTATGAATGCGTGTTAAGTGGTGAAGATGTATATGGAATCATGTAAAAATACATGTGTGTGCGTTTGCATGATTATATGTAAAGTTAATAACTACAATGTGTAAATGTCAAGAAGTAAAGTGGTCTGTATGTGGTGTACTTATGTGTAATGTGTGTTATGTTTTAAGATATACAAGTGGTGGTCTAAGCATAAAAATATAATTCGATTGTGTAGTATGAGTTATGCATGGTGTGTGTTGAGATAAAAAAGGCATTGAATATGCTAAAATGATGGCATTTGTGAAATGATACATATTGGTAACTGTGGAAGCAAGTAAAGTGTTCTCCAATTCATATTTTATTTTGTGGTTCTCTTGTCTACTTCAGATTTCTTTATGTTGTAGAATTTGTTAGCCGATCGTTCATATCTAACAAATTTCTAAATTTTCTTGTCTTGTTAATTTTCTTTTATTGATTGGAAATCCAGGTTGATGAGACTTTGGGTACAGTCCACTACAGTTAGCTTGGAGTTATAGCTCTATCAGTTGGAGCTAGTGATGATATTGACAGGTATCTTGTTGGCTAATCATTATAGCTTTTGTTAGGTTTATAGTCGTTGCTAGTAGTTTCATTTTATTAGTCCCGCAAGAGATATATTGATGATTCATTATTCATATTTCACTCTTTCGTTGTTGTTTAGTATATTAGTTGAGGTTTCATTATTGGTTATTTTAAAGAGGAAAATTTATGATATTTTGAGTTAGTTTTTCATAGCTTGTGTTGTTGAGATTGTGGTGATGAGTTATTTAGTCACGAAAGCCATTTGGTATTCACCTTACCAAGTGATATATTAGGACATGGCATGACAATATACCTTTGCATTAAAAGAAATTCTTGAAGAAACCATGATTCTAGAGTCAAAATAAACACTTAAAGGTGCCTAGTGGCAACTAGTTATGCGAAATAAAGGTGCTTCTATCATCACCCATGAGTTATAGTTGTGTTTAGAGTATACAAACAGAAGCCCAAGCAACTTTGTTTGAATGAGACAAATATAAGAGCATATACTTGTAGCATCCAAGATTTAATACAGAAGAGCAGTATTAGGCTCTGTTTATTTCTCCATTTTCAGCAACTAAGGTTGCATCCAAATTTAAACAAAAATGGGTGATTTTGTCAGGTCAATAATTGTTTCAGTACCCACATCCAAAACTTCTCTCTTTTTGCTACTAAACCTAATTCTAACACCCGGCGAGGGGGATAACAAGTCTATGACATCAACTTCACAGGAGAAAACCTTAGTCAAAATTGAAGGTTCTTTATAATCAATAGCTCTCGCCAGTTGATCAAATTCAAACCCATTATCAAATTCTGCAACAGTCGACGACCCTTCACTTGCCGATCCATACTCCTTACTCATGTTTTCACACTTTTCATCTTCACAGGCATTTTCATCTTCAAACATATTATTAGTACATGTTCCTGTATAGCAAGGAAGCTCATCCATGGAACAAACTTCAACCCTCATGTGTTCTGGCAAGCTAGGGCAACCGGCAGAATGCTTGGTGTACTTTGTCGAGAAAAAGTTAACTGTAAGGTTCAGGCTAACATAAAGAGAAAAGAGGTCAGCAACATAGCAACTTAAAGCGAAACCATTTGTAATGAGAAACAGTATCTTACTTTTCCCAGGCCGGAAGGGTGAGCATTTTGTAGCCAAGTCTGATCTTATTGGCTAGCCCAGTGAGGGATTTAAAAGTTGCTGCTGCATCTCGCACAGCAAGCGATTCTCTTGGGTGCTGCCATGCCCATTCAAACTGCATATTTTAGAAGAAAACTTATTCCAGCTCTGTACTTGTCTATCGTTTATTTATTGTAAGACGACAAAGAGATTAGGTCTGTTCTCCAATCCTTCCTCTGTCCATACTCTTAATCAAGAAGAACATGGTTATGTTATGTTGTGTTGTTGTAAGACAGACAAAGAGATTAGAAACCTAACTCTACAAATGCATTTTCCACAGGGCTAGGATGAATTTCACATGCTAGTACTATATCGTCGTATCCCTTTATTCGAAATGAAGGTTCGAACTCACTCCAATTGGAGATGAAATAAAATTCCTTAATCACGCTCAAGACGGAAATACCAAAATTTAAAAAAACAAATACATTTCCCAAATCAGATATACACTCCGTATATGGAGTAACAGAATCATAGAGGAACCAAAATTTTTACAAGGAAATCGAGATGCTATTAACTAGGAGTAATTGACCAAAAAAGCAAACTAAATGTATACAGACTAGGAGAAAAGGCAAACTACACCCCAAGCACTCTTGCAAAGACTACCATACAAAATGGATACACCTCACCTGCACTGAATGAAGATAATATGGACGTGATGACGCATATGTATAGATAATATGCATGAGTTATAAAGAAATGAACAAATTCTACCAAAACCACTACTTTCTATATTTTATATTCTATAGTTTTGCTGATGCTGAAATTTTTCTGCAATGCCCATTGAAAGGTTTTAAATGGCAATCACTGCCAACCTATGAAAATCATGCCTAAGTTTTTCCAGCAGATAGGATGTTCGGAACAGCCTGGTTGATATCTATTGTGAGTCAATGTTATTCGTGATGATGTTGGATTACCATCTATGAAGCATGGGTACCGGTAAGGGATACGGGTACGGTACGGGTACGGGTACGAGAAACGTCAGCAACCTAAAAAAGTAGGGTACAGGTACGACAGGGGTACGACAAATTACTTAAATATTTATTTATTATTTTACTATGTTTCATTCCATAAAATAAATATAAACCTATTTTACAACCAAAAAGAGAGAAATAAAAGTTTAAAAGTTCATATATCAAGTTCAATATGCCTAGATCAAAGCAATGTTTAGTTTACAAAAAAAATAACAGTTCTCTTCTCATAAGAATTTATTTTATATGAATGAAAATGAAAAATAAATAGAAAATTAAATACAAAATAAGTTTGTAAACAGTGATTATCACTCCAGTTCTCATTGGATATTAAACAATGCGAGAGAAAGAGAAACTAACGACTAAGGACTGATGTCAGTCACCGGTGGAATCAGTTGTCGGTCTCAAGTCTTGAGCGTGTCTTCTAACTTATGATGTCTACGTGGTCTATTCATATCTAAGAGAATGAGAATTACACATGAGTCCAAGACTATTAGGTTTGTTTATTCATATTTTTTATAAAAAATGCAATATTTCCCAAACGTACCCATAAAAGTATCCACTAAGTATCACTACCATATTCATTTAAGTCAAAAGTACCCGGTACGTTTTTGAAGTACCTGGTACGTTTTTGAAGTACCCATTGCCGTACCCGTACCCGTACCCACGAAGTACCCGGTACTCGTAGGGCGCCATTTTTGGAGTACTAGTGCTTCTTAGATTACCATACTATACATCACGTGGGCCTTATCAATGACGACATTTAAGTAGTTGAAGGCAATTTATCCATGATCCTCCCATCCAGTCCACAACAAAACCAACTTTTAATCTCATCACTTACTTTGGTAGAAAATGAACAGAAGCCTGTGATCTAGTTTATCTGTGGGTAATCTCCATATGATTGTGATTGCATCCGATAAGCCACACCCACTCATAAAAGTTATCCAACAGACCGAAAATTGGACGATGGCTTTTTTAAAAATGGGTAGCAAATTGAAACTACCAAAAATATTCATTTACATACTTGCAGCTGCTAAAGTGCAGTTTCAAATAAGAAGTCAGAGAAGATCAATGATTATGTTACCTGAAGAGCAGATACATTGGTAGGGAAACCATAAATGCAGAAAACCATTTCCCAAGGACGTTTAGACTTGGTCCTGTATGCACCACTCCCAATTTCCCCATTATGTTGTCTAATTCTACGCCTTGGATTCACCGTAAATCTACCAAATTGGCAAAAGAACAAATCAATGTACGAGAGGAACAAAATTCATTAAGATTAAGATTTTCCTATTGCCACAAATGCACACAGGTAAAATGAAAAAATTAATTGCAAAATAGGGAAGAGACAAACCCGATGTAGGTACGACCTTTGTGACTGGGGCTGAGGGAGGTGAGCAGGTAGCAAGCGAAGAACCCATTTTGACTTTCTTCCGTAACCGTTCCGTCTTCTTCTTCCCCCCGTCGTCCTTTACAAGAAACTAAGGTTTCGTAGATCGCAGATCGCGACCTCTTTTCCAACATCTCTGTGGAGATCGCTGATCGCGGCTTCCTTTTCCCCATCTCTCTCTCTGTGTGATCTATTTTCGTTTATCGAAGACAAATTCGACCGTTGTAGGAAAAGGTTTAAAAAAAGAACGGTGCCGATTTCATTTGGGAAGGATTCTGCGGGACTGGACACACTCCACGAGGATAAACCGGGGTTCTTTTGAGTCGGTTCCATTTAAAAGCTCATTTACGTCTAGGTCTAATAAAATATTGTTCGATACCCGTTAAAGTTTCATAGGGCCTGTTATTCCCAAAATACTCTTGTCTGTCACCATAGTCTGTAAGGACCTTATTCTCAAACTACTCCAGTTCATCGCTTTCACGAGAGCTCACGGCGAAAGCTTCAACGATTATCAAAAGCGTAATAACAGTTCTACGAAATCCTCTCGTACACTTTGTTCTTTCGTCTTTACGATTATGGGTAAAAGTAAGTTTACTTTCTATTAGATTTCATTTTTTGCATTGTTGCTTTGTTTTGTAGTTTATTTTCTTTTCTCAAAAGCTTTGTCTCTCACTGTTTGAGTGTATTTTATACTTCCTTTCGTTATATGTAATTCATCGTTGTTTGTTTTGTTTTTTGTTGATATAACGTTGTTGTATGTAACGTAATTGTTGTTCTACAGTTACGAAATCCTTTGTTTTTGTTATATTTTGTCACAGTTTTGTTGTATGTATTAAGTTGAAGTACAGTTCA
>NMUG010003171.1:0-15090 GCA_002855965.1 Monotropa hypopitys
ATAGAATCATCATCTAGAATTCGTGCACATCACCCTATAGATCAAGTAATTGGGAACTTAAATGAAGGTGTCACTACTAGAAGAAGATTGCAAAATGAAATTACCTTTGTATGTTTTAATTCATCCCTGGAACCGAAAAAGATTGAAGAAGCTTTGAATGATGAATTTTGGGTGAGTGCCATGCAAGATGAATTAGGTCGGTTTGTTAGAAACCATGTGTGGTATCTTGTCCCTCGTCCTTCTCATACAAATGTCATTGGAACTAAATGGATTTTCAAAAATAAGAAAGATGAGGAAGGAATTGTGATTCAAAATAAAGCGAGATTGGTAGCACAAGGGTACACACAAATAGAGGGTATTGATTTCGATGAAACTTTTGCCCCTGTTGCTCATTTAGAGTCTATTAGACTTTTGTTTGGCATATTATGTTTCTTTGGGATCAAACTTTTTCAAATAGATGTTAAAAATGCTTTTCTCAATGGTGATCTCAAAGAAGAAGTTTATGTTGAACAACCTCCAGGCTTTAGTGATCCTACATACCCAAATCATGTCTACTGTAACACTCCCAAAATTTGAAGTATATTTTTTTAGAAGTGTTAAATGGGTAAAGAGTATACAAACAAAAGGGTAAAGTACTAATCAACTACACTACACTACCCATCATAATGATACTTAATACAATAAATGCCTTGCTTGAATGAAATGGACATAAATGATGTGAATAGGGTTTATAACACAACCCTATATAACAATGCATCAACTAAAAGCAAAGGGGCCAGAATAGGATTTTATATAATAATCCCGTACAACGTGGCCAACAGAAAATAAAAGAAGTACATTACTGAAAAAGAGAGAAACCTACGGCCTACAGTCCACTATCCGGTCAAGCCTCAAGTCCTGTAAAGGATCCCGTAGCTACTCCAAGTCAAGGAGCAAGTCCTACAAAAGTAGAGGGTCAGGCACCACCGCCTGGTAGAGATAATCTATCTCCTAACGTTAATAATATTGGGGTCAAGTGTGTGACAATGCAAGGAATATAAGTGATGCAATGCAATGGATCTCATGGTATTATAAAACTATAAGTTTTGTTCCTTCATTTCACATCCGACTCATCGTAGGGTAAAAAGCAGTACAAGACTCAAAAGAGTTATAAACACTTAACATGATCCTACGTTTTCCAAAACGACTCATTTTCTTTCTTTCAAACAATTGGTTTCTAGTATACAAATTTACCCGCATTATTCAGTGTTCCCATTCATTTCCTGTCTCTTATAGAGATAAGGGCAATATCAATCATTGTTTGAATTTTCGGCTTGTTCTGCACTAGTCGCTCGTCAACAGACTAACCAATAATTTCCTCGTATTCCCCAACACGTCGGGAGGGGCCGGACAACCCCTTATTGCGCAATGTCGTGGGTGCTCACAGTAGCCACTCAAGGTACCATAGCTACCCGTATATCAAGCCAAACTCAAGTTATCACAATAATTAGGGTCTTTAGTTCAAGTTCATGTTTCCGTTCATTATTCTCGTGCAAATAGGGCAATGCCTCCTAATTCACCATATAGACCCAATTATGTGATTTTCCCACATTATTTCCAAAACATTCCTTTTCTTCCCAAAATGTTTCATTCGTTTGCAAAACCCTTCTTTTGTTCAATTCATTTAAAAAATGTGTCAATACAACGTTTCAACCCACCGACACCCATAGGAATCCCAAACAAGTCATTTCCCCAATTTAATTTTATAAAACAACGACGACGCATTTTTCATGAAATTGGGGCTTTTTCAAAATTGAACTTAGAATCGAACAATTAACTTCCTAAGGAATTCATGGAGACCCTAGATAATACCCAAATCCAACCAATTTAAGCGAACGACAACCTACAACGTCAAATTGTACGAATACTCCAAAACCGACAAATTTATTTACAATTGACAGGGAGAAGTAAGAACACCGATATTACAAACGAGAGGGACAGATAGCTCTACCTCGGTAAAGTTTGCCGGAAAAGCTTGCTGGAAAAGTTCGATGGCAACCTGTCGATGCGACCACTAGCGGTGGTCGAAGCCTTGACTGCCACGCGTCGCTGATTATCGTCGCTCTCTTAGGCTGACACCTATAGAATCCAACGAACAATCACTAACGGACGATTAACGATTCAATACAGTAAATAAAGAAATAGGAAAGGCTTACCCACTGATGCGGAGTCTAGTGGTAGGTGAAACCTTTACCGTCGTGAAACCAACAAAGCAACACAGTCAACCCATGCACACATGCCCCAATACGGCTAAACAAGTGCTCGCAAACATACAGATTCGCATACATACAAGCTCGCATACATATATCGAATGTATATCGTATACCTCGCATAGTCATCGATACACTTTTGCCACGAACCACGAACTCAAGCCCGGACCACCATCGTCGTGCGAACACTACCTGTGCCACTGCCCATCACAGCCTGCCACCATGCGAGCACCTGCTACTGCTGCCCGCACACCACTGTAGACGCCTCCCTCCGCTAGCACACCCAACCATTCCACCAACTGCACACCTAGCCATTGCCACCACTGTGCCCACAACCACCTCCACAACCGCCACCACCACACCATGCTGCACGCCAGCCGGGGTTGTGCATGCGCAGAGAAGGAGGAGGGGGAGGAGGTGCGAGTGAGAGGGGAGAGAGAGATATGAGCACGGGAGAGGGAGGGAGAGAGAGGAGCCATAGATAGGGAGAGGGGTAAGGGCAGTGCTGGAGTGAGAGGGAGAGGGAGGTCGGCGGGAGTGAGGGCCGACGTGGAGAGAGAGAGGGAGAGGGAGAAGGAGTGCGGCGGCTGGGGGGAATCCGTAGGGTCTCAGGTAAGGGGTAATCAGGGAGAGAAGAGGGAATGGGGGGAGGGACTGCCAATACACATTCCCTTTTGTTTTATTTTTTTATTTTAAAAATTATATAAAAGCAATTAATAAATTAAATGATTTACAAGTTTAACAAACAACCCCCGATGACCAAGATGAGACCCGAACTTCACCACAACGACTAGCCCGCACTCAAAACACAAACCTCACGAAACAAGACTTCCCTCACTCAGACAGGATCGGAAAAAAATAAAATCTGAGCCACGGGGAACCCAACGACAATAAAATTAAATAAAAAAAGATTTAATTAATAATTTTTTGAAACGAAGAGAAAAATAACTTAATTTTTCCGGAGTGTGACAAACTACCCTCCTTACAAAAATTTCGTCCGCGAAATTTTCAGGGTAAAGAGTCGAATCACAGCACTACAGGGAGAATGCCGCCCGAAGCACCAAATACTTGAATGGGTTCGCAAAAAGAACCAGCAACAACAAGGAAGTTTCCAACCAAAACAACTCCGCCAATGAACTCGCAATGCCAAAAGAGATCCGTAATCGACAACGATTCCACCCAAAATAAATGCCCAATAACAATCGCAAGCCGAATAGTCCAACCAACTTCCTCAAGAGCACAACGTGTCACAAAGTAAAGAGTACGTCGCGAAACCAACATGCCAAGGAAGAACCGATATTACACAAACAAAATCGTCCTCGAGAGAGTCAAGAATTTCCAAAGAGATAGTTTTTCCGCAACCATAGGTTCCCAAACTGATCAAACAAGCAAGAAACGCACATTTTCGAACAAGAAACACGATTTAGAGGTCAGACTGTAAGAATATTGCCCCGAAAAATTTCAAAAAAATTCCACAAAATTCTAGAACATGCCACGACACCACATGGACATGCCTGAAAAATTTCCAAGTGCTGAAACGCCAAGGATACGAGGGGACACGACATGGATATGCCGACACACGAAGGATACACCTAGGATATGCCAACACGCGAAGGATACGCCTAGGACATACCTATACGCCAAGGACATGCCGAGGACACACCAATACACCAAGGACACCCCGAGGACACACCGATACACCAAGGACACACCGAGGATACACCGATATGCCAAGTACACGCCGAGGATACACCGATATGCCAAGGACATGCCGAGGATACACCGATACACCAAGGACACGAGGATATGGTACCGACACATGGATACGATACAGATACGATACGGATACGGATACTCCGATTTTTCACATTTTTTTTTGAAAAAATAAAAGAGTAGTTTTCGACTACCGCAAAGAAGTCCACAATGACTTTATCATCACGAACACGCAAAACAACTCCGAATTAGGTTTTAGAGCAAAGTAGGAACAATCCAACCGATATGAAGCAGGATTTGAAAGCAAGACAACCCGCAAGGGATGGTCACACAACAACCGTGCCACCCAAATTACACCAAACAACCACAACGCCACCAAAAGAAAAACTGAACAATCAAAATCTCACCAACCAACCCGCACACACCTAGAGCGGTACCAGAATTACTAAGAAGTTTGATTTGAGATGTGCTGGCCATTCACCTTCTCAAAACAATCCTCCATGTTCATTCCTACACCACATGACATGGACTATGCACACCGGTCATGACGAACATCACCACAACCCAAGTCGGTGCAGTCGACTTCAAAGAGACATATATATTCTACCCAACACTCGCAACACAGCTGTACAACACAAAAGTAACTTCATCTCACTGATCACACCAACCACAAGCCAATCCCACAACACACTCTCAAACAAGGCTACAAAGGGAGGCAACATCGCAGAACAGAAGTGTCCAAGCACAAATGGACATGGCACCAACAGATACGACAATAATCTGGATTTGTACAGAGACACGGCAAACAAGAACGAGTGCACGAAGGCAACCCATAAGGCAAGAGTGCACGAAGCAAGGATACAATTTCTTAAAACAAGCTCTACGAAATAGATAATTCTCTACACACGAGAAGAACAACACGTCACCACTACGACAAGTGCCACAATAGTAGACGTACCATAAATAGTCGACAAGAGGATGGCAACAGCCAGTCGCAATGTCAAAAGTTGGAAAACAAGGAGCAAGAAGATTTTCCGAACAACGCACAACTTCTGCAATCGCCACCAAGTGCCAAAAAAAACACGAGAAGTTAATCGCACACTACCACGAAGTAAAGAACCCTATGATGACTAGGATAAGGCACGAGTGTATGCGACAACATTTCCAATAAGAATGGTAGAGACCGTCGATCATGCGCACTGGTCCATGAGAGTAGAAGAGTCAACAAGCAACCAAGGAACGACATCCACTCACCGATCCAGCAATGGTTAAACTGGGAGGAATTCAATATGCCGAGAGACACACACCTGGCTAACCACATTCTACAACCAAGATGAAGCGAAAGAATCACCCAAGCCAAGATTTACCTCCTATAACCTCACACCCAATTGAGAAAACAATTCTAACTCTCGTCTTCAAATCTCAAGCAAACACACGATGCCTCAATACAAAACCAAATCATCCCAAAGTAAGTCTAACTCCCAGACTACTCAACAAACCCAATGAATCAATCAAGACAATTTTAGCACAAAGCCATCTCCCAAGTTGTTCTACAACCCAACTAGCCAAATAACCAAGGAACCAATAACCACTATGGACCAACACAGTTTTAGCCCTTTCCAAAAGACTTCAAGTCACAACTCAATGCTACCACACAAACAAGATACCTCACTCAAATTCTTTCATTCTTCCCAATCAGCCAAAATGCAACTGCGACCGCAAGGCACTAAGTACAACACAAATCCCTATGGGACCTCAAACCACAAGTCAAGATCAACTCTCACATCAAACAAGTGCAAAGTACTATCATCACTAACTATTCGGTACTAGTCCGCAAGGAGAACCTACTAACCCCAAGGACACTTCATGTCCCAAGTGAATCACACACAACCTCTACCATGTCAAGGCCTTACCACACTGAGATATCCTCACCTCCCAAAGAGGGTCACAATCACTAGACCACCAAGTGCTAACACATCAATGAGCAACTACTAATCACAACCCTACAAGTAAGGTCATTCTGAGATTCCACAACTTATACAAGGAACGAGATGTACCAAAGAGACCCAATCAATCCCAAAGGGAAACTACCATCAACTACGAGTCTATCCAACAAGAAGCCTACCACGTAACAGAAGTGGAAATCAAAACTCTACCATGAAAAGACAATCGACCCAAAAGGTGCAAACAACAAGCTCCAACACTCAGCCTCTAGAAGCAAGATGGGATTTAAAGTTCAATCGCAAGAGAACTACAATTTCTTAGTCACAGAAACACTATCGACCCATCAATGTCAAGGAGAACAACATTCTTCTACAAGGAATATCGCACAAGAAGTTCATCTGGGATCCCTAGAGAGAGAACTCAAGAGATGGTTAACCAATCGTACACAGATTCATCACCCTTACTAAGAGGGCAAACAAGAATCAATCAACTGACTGCCACAAAGTTCCACCATTTGCCATTAAGAAGAAGGCTCAAAAGCCACGATGATGACAACACGACTCCGCTTCCTACGAAGGAGTAGGATCGACAAGCCACGATTGCAACCACCAATGATCGATATCGAGGAACCAGACGATAAATCACCACTAGAATTAATGAAGAAACTCATTTACGCTCTAAGAACGAGGAACTCAAAATAGTTCACTAAGCCAGAGTAAGAATCGCCACTACGACCAAGAGGGCACAACCGGAACAAACAAGTCCAATATCAACAAGATCCTCTAACAGTTGCCGAAATAGGCTCGAAAGTCACCACAACAGAGACAGGAATTTGCTCAAAATTCTAAAGGAACAACAATAAGACCAACTTGAAGGAGTAGACACCACAAATTTCCAAACCATTTTATTAATTCGAGTTATAAAAACTTGTTGTTTTATGAGATCTATGCAATGTACACACATTTAATGCCTAGATACACATGCCATGCATCCTAAATGCAATCCCTCAGAGCTATGTAAAAGAAACAGTACGCTCATTGAGACTGAAAGTCTCCCCCAAAGACCTAGGTAAATCGGAACGAGCGCTTCGATACCAACTGTAACACTCCCAAAATTTAAAGTATATTTTTTTGAGAAGTGTTAAATGGGTAAAGAGTATACAAACAAAGGGTAAAGTACTAATCAACTACACTATACTATCCATCACAATGATACTTAATACAGTGAATGCCTTGCTTGAATGAAATGGACATAAATGATGCGAATAGGGTTTTATAACACAACACTGTATAACAGTGCATCAACTAAAAGCAAAGGGGCCAAAATGGGATTTTATATGATAATCCGGTACAACGTGTCCAACAGAAAATAAAAGAAGTACAGTACTGAAAAAGAGAGAAACCTATGGCCTACAGTCCACTATCTGGTCAAGCCTCAAGTCCTATAAAAGATCCCACAACTACTCCAAGTCAAGGAGAAAGTCCTACAAAAGTAGAGAGTCAGACACCACCGCCTGTTAGAGATAATCTATCTCCTAACGTCTATACTATTGGGGTGCAAGTGTGTGACAATACAAGGAATGTAAGTGATGCAATGCAATGGATCTCATAGTATTATAAAACTATAAGTTTTGTTCTTTTATTTCACATCCGACTCATCGTAGGGTAAAAAAGCAGTACAAGACTCAAAAGAGTTATAAATACTAAACATGACCCTACGTTTTCCAAAACGACTCATTTCCTTTCTTTAAAACAATTGGTTTCTAGTACACCAATTTATCCGCATTATTCAGTGTTCCCATTCATTTCCTGCCCCTTATAGAGATAAGAGAAATATCAATCATTGTTTGAGTTTTTGGCTTGTTTTGCGCTAGTCGCTCGTCAACAGACTAACCGATAGTTTCCTCGTATTTCCCAACACGTCGAGAGGGGTCAGACAACCCTCCATTGCACAATGTCGTGAGTGTTCACAGTAGCCACTCAAGGTACCCCAGCTACCCGTATATCGAGCCAAACTCAAGTTATCACAATAATTAGGGTCTTTAGTCCAAGTTCATGTTTCCATTCATTATTCCCGCATGAATAGAGCAACGCCTCCTAATTTGCCATATAGACCCAATTATGTGATTTTCCCACATTGTTTTCAAAATATTCCTTTTCTTCCCAAAACGTTTCATTCGTTCGCAAAACCCTTCTTTTGTTCAATTCATTTAAAAAAATGTGTCAATACAACGTTTCAACCCACCAACACCCATAGGAATCCCAAACAATTCATTTTCCCCAATTTAATTTTATAAAACGACGATGCATTTTTCATGAAATTGGGGCTTTTCCAAAATTGAACTTAGAATCGAACAATTAACTTCCTAAGGAATTCATGGAGACCCTAAACAATACCCAAACCCAAATAATTTAAGCGAACGACAACCTACAACGTCAAATTATACGAATACTCCAAAACCGACAAATTTATTTACAATCGACAAGGAGAAGTAAGAACACCGATATTACAAACGAGAGGGACAGAGAACTCTACCTCGGTAAAGTTTGCCGGAAAAGCTCACTGGAAAAGTTCGACGGCAACCTGTCGATGTGACCACTAGCGGTGGTCGAAGCCTTGACTGCCATGCGTCGCTGATTATTGTCGCTCGCTTAGGCTGACACCTGTAGAATCCAACGAACAATCACTAACGGACAATTAACGATTCAGTATAGTAAATAAAGAAATAGGAAAGGCTTACCCACTGATGCGAAGTCTAGCGGTAGGTGAAACCTTTACCGTCGTGAAACCAACAAAGCAACACAGTCAACCCCTGCACACACGCCCCAATACGGCTAAACAAGTGCCTGCAAACATACAGATTCGTATACATACAAGCTCGTGTACATAAATCGAATGTATATCGTATACCTCACATAGTCGTCGATACACCTTTGCCGCGAACCACAAACTCAAGCCTGGACCACCATCGTCGCACGAACACCACCTGCGCCACTGCCCGTCGCAGCCTACCACCGCGCGAGCACCATTGCCGCACACCTGCTGCTGTTGCCCGCACATCACTACAGCCGCCTCCCTCTGTTAGCACACCCAATCATTCCACCAACTGCACACCTAGCCACTGCCACCACTGCGCCCACAGCCGCCTCCACAACCGCCACCACCACAGCACAATGCACGCCAGCCAGGGTCGTGCACGCACAGAGAAGGAGGAGGTGTGAGTGAGAGGGGGAAAGAGAGAGAGAGATGAGTGCGAGAGAGGGATGAAGAGAGAGGAGCCGCAAAGAGGGAGAGGGGGAAGGGCAGCACCAGAGTAAGAGGGAGAGGGAGGTCGGTGGAGAGAGAGAGAGAGAGAGAGGGAAAAGGAGTGCGGTGGCTAGGGGGAATCTGTAGGGTTTCAGGTAAGGGGTAATCGGGGGGGAGAAGAGGGAATGTGGGAAGGGGCTGCCGATACACATTCCTTTTTTTTTTTTGATTTTATAAATTATGTAACATCAATTAATAAATTAAATGCTTTACAAGTTTAACAAACAACCCCCGATGACCAAGATGAGACCCAAACTTCACCACAACGACTAACCCACACTCAAAACACAAAACCTCATGAACCAAGACTTACCTCACTCAGACAGGATCAGAAAAAATAACATCTGAGCCGCAGGGAACCCAACGATAATAAAATTAAATCCCCAAAAAAGATTTAATTAATAAATTTTATTTGAAACGAAGAGAAAAATAACTTAATTTTTCCGCAGTGTGACATCTACCGTCTTCGAAAAGCTCTATATGGGCTTAAGCAAGCCCCTCGACCCTGGTATGAGCGCCTAACTGATTATCTATTAAATACCGGATTTACAAAAGGGGGAGTAGACCAAACTTTAATTATTAAAAAGACTGGACAAGATCTAGTAGCTACTCAAATTTATGTGGACGATATTGTATTTGGCTCTACTTCGGAATTACTATTTAAACAATTTGGAGCTAAAATGTTACACGAATTTCAAATGAGTTTAATGGGAGAACTAACTTATTTCTTGGGCTTTCAAATACATCAAACAAATGATGAAATTTTCTTATCTCAATCTACTTATGCTAGAGAACTTGTTAAGAAGTTCGGAATACAAAATGAAAAACCCTCTAGAACTCCTATGGGAATTAACATTAAACTTGCAAAAAATGAACTTGATACCGATGTTGATTCTACTTTGTATCGTAGCATGACAGATTGTCTTTTATACCTCACTGCTACTCGTCCCGATATTGCTTTTTGTGTTGGTGTTTGTGCGAGATATTAATCCTAACCTAAAGAATCACATCTCTCAGCCGTTAAAAGAATAATAAGATACATTCACGGTACTCTATCCTTAGGCCTATTCTACCCTTATGGTACTAAATCCGATTTAGTTGATTTTTTTGATGCGGATTGGGCAGGTAGTGATAGAAAGAGCACCTCTGGTGGTTGTTTTTATTTTGGAAATTGTCTTATAGTTTGGTTTAGTAAAAAACAAAATTGTGTTTCGTTATCCACTGCTGAAGCAGAATATATTATCGTTGGAAGTAGTTGTACCCAACTCATGTGGATGAAAAAAATGCTACACGATTATGGAATTAATCAAGGCACAATGAGTGTATTTTGTGATAATACGAGTGCCATAAGTATTTCAAAGAACCTGGTTCAACATTCCTGAACAAAGCACATAGATATACAACATCATTTTATCAGGGAATTAGTTGAAGATAAAATCATCGAACTTGCATTTGTTCCTACTGATGACCAAAAAGTCGATATTTTTACAAAACCATTAGATACTCTTCGTTTTGAATTTCTTAGAAAATCTATTGGTTTAACTTCTATGGATTAAGATTCTCTTCATTTCACAATTCATGTCTACAAATTTTTTGGGGGGTCATTAATTGAATATGCATAATTTGAGGGGGAGTACATTGTGATGTTATTATTATTCCTATGTTTTTCTGAGTAAAAAGGAGGAGAGATTAAAATAATGAAAAACAAACTAAGGATTCAAATTGGTGAAATAAATAATTTGAATTAATTAAATAACATGTGGTTAATTGAATTTTATTCCATTACGCTTTTCAGGTATGTTCCTTCCTTTGTTTTTAATGTTTTGTCCCAGAAAAACCAAAAGGGGAGATTGTTAGTATTTTTAGTGTTGGTCATTTTCCAAGACATACATTCTAATTTATTGTCTTACAATTTATTCGGAATAATCGATTTTTAGTTAATTAATTAAATAAATTCATTGAAAAAATTAATTTAATGATTAAATTTTAATCAAAACATTTTTATGATGTTTGAGAATTTTATTAGAATCCTAAATCAATTTAATTTTGATGTTTAATCAAATAGCAATACATGGTTTAATGGCCCATTCTTAACAATTTGTGTTTAATTTTATAGGCCGTATCCTTTTAACCATCAAATTAATGCAGCCCAAGAATTCAAAGATGTCCAAAAACCCAACAGCCCAGGTTCTGCCCAAAGATATCAGATCCAACAACCTGGATCCTTCCCAAATCGGATCCATGCATCTACGGGCTTCCCAAAATCAGAAATCGCAGCAAAGCATGGCACCAATTCAGCTTCCAAGATTGCAGTAGATCCCGCGATTCCTAAATCAATTCAGGGATTTGACGAAGCTTTCCAAAATCAAGAAATCGCATATGGTTACAATCGATGGGTTTTCAAATCTTCATCAGCAAATCTATTTCGGAATCGCAGCAGAAATTCGCGCAATCAAATCGCGTGGAGGGTCCCCAATCCACAGCATTACAAAATCAGTCGAGGGTTTCCATCAATGGGTGTCATCTATAGCAGAATCGCAAAGGACAAAATCGTAGACCTGGAGTACAAAATCACAGCTATGCGATTTCTCCCAATTCGATTTCTTTCCAAATTTGAAGAGGTTTGATTCCAATTCGCAACTTCAAAAATCGAGCAACGCTTCCAGTGCAGGAGTCTCCATCTTGGATTCGTGATGCAAGAAGATCGCAGTAGCAAAGATTCGGATGTGTTTTCATATTCAATCGGTTTTCTCATCAATTCAATTTCCGAGTTCCAAATCATTGGCAATACAGAGATACGACATATTCGGATCACAGCAGATCGCGTAAGGGTTCCATATGCGGCAAAGTCTTCTAAAAAATTTTGCAGGAAATCACTGCAACGGTTATGAGGGGTATTTGTTTCCTAGAGAATTTTTGTGCCATTGGTTTTGCTCCTGTGGTTGCAATTATAATTGCAAATATACAGAGATTGACAGATGGGGGTCCGAGACTCAGATTGAGGGAGAGGCAGAAAGATTTTGCAAAGTTTTTGTTTCTAGGTTCCACAAAGAGAGAGTCTGAGGGGTGATTTTCTGGGTTCAAAATTTTGACAGGGAGCATTACACAGATTGAGAGTGAGGATGTGTGATCGAAAATACAGTGTTGTGCCATTATTCACTGAGGAAGCTTACACACACTGTCCAATCCAATTTCACAAACACTCACACATCTTTGTGACACTGTTTGTTGTTTGAGATTGAAATACACAGTACAATGGGTTCATGTTCAAGTCTGATCACTGAGTGATACAATATATATGTATACATTTAGTGGTTCTAAGAGCAACATACACATATACATTGTGTAAAAGAGAGATACATTTATTGTTCCTACATGCTACTTATTATTTGTCTTTATCTCTCTCGATTATGTATGTCATGTTCATGATTCATCCTATCACCCATATTCAGTGTTTTTGGAATTCATAGAATGAGAATACGAGATACCTCACCGTATCCTCTTGTTTAGACATTAAACCTCAGTGTTGAATTAATTTTGAACAGTTTGTGTTCCGCGGATCAAACTTTCTAGTTCAGATTCGCGGACCGTTATTTCATGAGAGATTATTTATTGTAAAGATATTGATTATAATTATTTATACATTGAATAAATCTTTATTTTTGATTAAAACAGTGTTAGGATATTGCTTATCAATTTAATTATTCTCGTTGCATTTTAAATGTTCTTAATATTTTTAGAAATCTTTAAAAAATCTATTCACTCCCCTCTAGACTTAATTGTCAATTAATTGCACATTTTTCACAGGTTATTCGGAATCCACTTTCTCCAATTCCACCCATAGCTTACAACTGGTACAAATGGCATCAACCCACAATAAGTGGGTGGGAAACACCTTATGCATCGTAGTTTCGTACATTTCAAAGCATTATCGACAACATTGCAACGAGAGAGACCCTTTTGTTAGACTAGCCAATATACATTGACTACGTTTTGTTTTGTACTTGTGATGGAATTGGGTTACAACTATTTTTTGTCTGGAACATGTAGTTCAATATTAATATTCTATTACCTATTCCCGAAGCTATTTCATTTATGCTATTCATTCATTTTTAACATATATAATCACTCATGATAAGACCTTTATCAATTGCACTAAATAAGGGTGAATCATCATTGAAATGTAATGCACCATTCCCTTGCTTGCAAGGGGCTGCGCAGTCCTGACCCACACAATTCTGGGTCCAACCGGTGTAGTGCATGATGTACTGTTAAGGAGGCAACGTGGTAAAGCACAAGTAACAACGTCAAAATACAACATTGTGAAATCTCTAACATACATTATGGAGGGCAATAAATTCAATCACATCCCATAAAAACTAGCCTTGAACTATGGCTACCCTAATTTGGAAGGTCACATAGATTTGGAAGATGTCAAATGGACAAGGAACATTCTTAGGGTTCCCCTAGTAAGTGCGAAGTTTAAAAACATTTTACTAATCATGATATTACAAAATTTCATTATTATTATCCACTAACGTGATTTATTTTAAATAGATTGTCTCTTTGGTCACCGCTTGTACTCCTGACATGGTAGGGGATGCTATACTGTAATTAAAGGGTAGTGACATTTTTCTATTTTCAATTATATCATCGTGTATTGATATTATTTATAAACTATATGTTGGTCCCAAAATACAATAAAGGGGGGGGGGGGGTGAATCGGTTTGACAACAATGATAACCAAATAAAAAATTATTCCACTAAACTTGCAACACAAGAAACTATATATCAAAAATATGTTTGTACAATCGCGTCTCAAGAACCAATCTCAATAGCCTTACGTTGCACCTTGATTATTGCAATATGACAATGGTTAAGGTTTCGAGTTTGGGATTGTTTCTAGAACGGGGATTGAAAAATATATTTTGATACAATAATATATAATCACAATAATGAAATTTCAAAAATAAAATGAAAGAGATAAAGAGAGAGAGAGAGAGAGAGAGACAAGAACACAAAGATGTATAATGGTTCGATAAGACATGTCTCTCCCTACTTATGTCCACTTCCCCCACAACGTGTGAAGAATTCTACTAATTGAAACTAATTGCCAAATGTGACTACAAGTTAAAATGTATGAGGACCTTCAAGGGTGGCCTCCAACTGTTATAACTAGGACATTCGAGTGTGGCCTACAATCTTTCAACTAGGAACTTCAAGGATGGCCTACAACCTTTCTATAAGAGTAAAATCTTGTTATACAAGAAAGCACAATAATCTTTGATAGGAGTTTTACAAACCAACTTGTTTACAAATTAAGATGGAAAGAGAAAGAGAGACAAAAATAATAATCTATCTAAAGAGAATAGTCTCTCATTCTTGAATATCAAGTGAGACCAGAATGTATGACAATGGTTGAGCTCCAAGACTTGGTCTTTTAGGGTTTGAGGCTTGAGAGAAGTTAGAACAAAGTAGACTTGAATAATCATCCTCAAAAGCCATTAAAATCTCTTTATAATTCTACAAACAATCACAGAGACATTGGAGGGCATAAGAGACATTGCACAAAACAATAATATAATACAAAACATCAAACTGCCACAAAAGCCAGAGCGATTGGCAGACCAGTAGTCCGGCCGGTGAGCCAGCCAAAAATCTGATTGGCTAAAAATGCTTCCTTCTTTGATTGATCTCTTCCCCTATTGGTCTGCACTGATTTGATACACAATCCGAAAATAACACTAGGGCAGAATATTATACAAGCACATCCAAATAATTTAAATTAATTTAAATTCTAATTTGACTTTCAAATTTAATTCCATCCAAGGAAAAAATCATAATCTATGTGAACATGAATAGACCAATTAATCTTTCC
>NMUG010003172.1:0-15087 GCA_002855965.1 Monotropa hypopitys
AAGGGAAATGATGACAATGATTTGCACTTTTGAGTGCCAATCACACCCCCAACTTAGACCTTGCTAGTCCCTAGAAAGTAATTATTTTGAAAGCAACACTAAAAAGGTTCATGCTAGATATCTTAACAACAGAATTTTTCAGTTAAGAATCCAAGCAATACACCACAGAACTTCATCACTGTATATTCTCCACAAAAGTATGCAATGATCAATTTCCTTCATATGATACCAAATCATTTTTCCACATTAAATTTCAACTTCAAATCTCTCTTGGGTGATCACTCACAAATAAAGTTCTCTTGAATAACAGGTAATAATGAAACATCCCACAAGAATTTGGTCACACGAATTCAAGGTGTCGCCAAATATATTTATAGAGGAATGCGACCTGACTAAAAGATAAAGAGTGAAACAATCATGCAACAATGGTTGTGCCATCACTCGGAAACCGATCTTATTAGAAACCCACAATCTGTTATGTACTCACTCTAATCCCCTGTAGGAGTTCCAATCACTTCGGGTGATGGTTGCGGGTGGCTTCCCCAACTTCTTATTGATGCATAGCTATCAGTGCTTTCTCCTGGAGGAGTCTATGTTCCATGTTTTGTTTTGCTTTTGGTTTTTTCTGTGCTCGTTGTGTGGCCCTTTTTTTTGGGTTTTGTTGTTTGTTTGGACTACCACTTTTATATAACTTCTACTTTCAAAAAAAAAAACAATCATGCAACACTATGCTAAATACCCAAGGAATCATCTTAGAGGGTTACGGTTGCAAAAGCTCTTGATTATTTCAGGCCAAGTAATCCTACAGTTCCATGGCATAAAATAAGCTGGGCAAAGCATGCTATCCCTAAACAATCATTTATCCTTTGGCTTGGCATCAAAAGTAAGCTTCCAACAAAGGACAAATTTCTATTTCTAAATGATCCGGCTATATGCCCTCTTTGCAATTTTCATTTTGAAACAATGGAACATCTATTTTTTAATTGCAAATTGTGCAATGATGTCTGGAGCAGCATAAACAAGTGGCTACGTATAACTAGACAGATGAATACTTTGTTGAGTGCTGTAAAGTGGTTAAAAAAAGAATGCAGAGGTACTGGGAAACAGGCAGTAGCAAAAAAATTGCTCTGGCTAGTACCATCTACCACTTATGGTTGGCTAGAAATGCTAAACATTTTGAAGGTACCAACGCCTCTCATGAAACCATTGTTAGGAAAATTCAGATTCATGTTTACACTGTGATGCATTCTAGTTTTCCTAGCTTGGACTCTTAATACAGAATGTAATATGGTTGGTTGCTCTTCAAATCATTTTCTGCACTGCGTTCTCTGCGTTTTTCTCTTGGTTCTGGTTGTGCAGGGCATCCCTGTGATAATGCTGGGTCTTAAGTGTGGCTTCAGCGTCTGTGAGTGTGGTGATGGCTCCGGTTTCTGCTATGCAATGGGCGGGCTGGAGCTTGGTTTCAAGAGTCTACTGTGTGGGATCATGTTGCTGTTTGACTATGGTTGTGTCTTGGATTCTCTCGCAGCAGATTCTTTTGTTGGTGATGTCCTGAAATAGGGGCTGTTGTTTTGTTTCAAGCACATTGTTTGTTCATATTCCCAACTTGGCAGAGATATATGTAGCCAGGTTCAGCTTAGCTTTTGTTCTCATATGTGTGACTTGGTGTCCTAGTTGTATGCTGCAGTTTGCCTGGGTATGCCCAGTGTTTTTATAATTTTTTTCTGCGTTAATTAATTATTTACCTTTTAACAAAAAAAAAACAATAGCATTCAATTGTGTCATCTTATTGTATGATACGATTTTACAATGAGGCGGAACATCAATCCGTAGGTTTTCTTTTGCAAAACATTGTTATTTATTTAATTGCTCCGTTAACAATTTTCATATGATAAGATTTGCCAATGAGTCTGGACATGAATCAATAGTATTTCTTTTATAAAACATGTTCATTTGGTTTCTTTACTGGTATGTAATTCATATGTTCTTTTCTTATGTACTCTACAGGAAATATCATCCGCTGATACGTCACTTTGAGCACAGAATCTCAGAGCAAAGAAAATCCAACAATTTTGTTCTGTTAGCAGAAGAGCGTCATATCTTGGAGATCGTATGAGAGATAAGGCAATGTTTGTTCAGTGATTTGCAATATGCATCAAACTTTGACGATCAACGCATCATGTTAAGAGTAGATTCCCTTTGTTGTCTTCTTCAGAAAGATCCTGCACAAGTACACAACTCTGATGTAATGGTGGACAAGTGGGTAGGTGATGCAAACATTCTCTCTCCATTAGAAAATAAAAATAGGATGTCTATGATGTTGCTGCACCTGAGCTCGAACATAACAATGTCAGTGACTCCAAGAAGGATCATGTCGAGGAAAGACTCAGTTAGAGATCTGCTTCTAAATCTTTTGAGGATAGCTTTTGTACTGCGGTTCTTGTTCAACATATCAGAAGATTACAATACTCAAGCTAGGTAGTGACATTCCTTCAAAAAATAAATGTAAAATGCACTTGTTTGAAGTAGTGTTCTATGTTCTTGGTTGTAAATATGTTTTGCATTGAATTACAAATGATGAATTGTTGGATTATTTGATTTATATGATAATTTTTTTTGCGATTTATAGTTTTGTTTATAGATGACTTATATTTTTACATATATCATCTAGAAAAAATCTGTTGAAAAAGGAATATTGTAATATATATTATTTGGAGAATTATATTTTTAAAAAGTTTTTGGTTACACAGTGCATTGTTGCATTGGGACGTATGTCATAGTAGCTACTTTTGGTGACTAATTTTGTCATGGAAAATGAATCTTCGGGGACATTATAGTGGTGTCATTGATAATTTAGGTACTTTTTGTGGCAAACTTTGTCACAGAAAATAAATTTGCAGGGACGCCATTCGTGTCACAGATACTTTTGGAGACATAACTTGTCGCGGAAAATCTATATTCGGTGACACGTGTATGTGTCACTATTTATACAATTCAGGGACATCTTCCTTATTTTGTCACCATTGACCTTTGGTGACACAGATGTGGGGACATGACCATCTTATGTCACAGAAAGTATACGCGACAAAATATGCACATTCAGTGACATCTTAGCGTGTCACCCTTAGTGTCTTTTCTTGTAGTGAACAATTGCAAGCGGGTGCAATACCTTCACAGATCTAGGAGCTTATTCTGCAAATGATGTTATCAGAGATAGAAGCAACTTACTGCGAGCGATTGAAGGTCAAATTGGTGGAGAATAGAGGTCATCGCGTGAAGAACTCAACCGTATGAAGGATAGCAAAGGAAATATGCAGGCAATGGAATAAGAATGCCAATGCTGCTGTTATCAATTCGTAATTAATTTGGTTGGTGAGGTGTGATTATCTGGGGGAATTTGATTGTGCTGAGTGGGTGGAATAAGAATTGTTAGTAGCAAATGTACATCCTGCTTGTAGAGAGGTTGTTGTCCTGTATCTCAGAGTCATGTAACTACTGTCTTGTATCTGAGTCATGTGATCCTTGCGGTTATGGAAATTCAATAAATTATTCCTTTTAAAAAAAAGAATCACGCGGGACTTTTAAGCTTCCACATGTGAGGGTTAGGAGAGATAAATAAAAACAGGCCATTTGAGCTTGGTTTTACTACCCTTGGTGTTTTCACTAAGAACCATACTTTTCATTGCAAGATGCATTTTAAAAAGAGAGAGTTCAAGTTATTTTACAAAACAAAAGGTACAAGTGTTAAACAAAACAACCATAAGCTTCCTAATTCCCATATTTCACCATGTTTTCACTTTTTCTTCTCCTTCTTCTTTGTTGGTACAGCTGGTCCAGTCAAGTCAATTTGAGTGATAATGGGCTGTTTAGTTGGTTTCAAAAACTCAGGAATCTTTGGAGGTTTTCCACCCCTAGACCATGTAACCAAGTCACCAACCCCAATAGTCAACTCCTTAATCTGTTTCTCTGCTTGGATAGAAGATCCTGCCAATTTCCACCCAGCACTAATTGCTTTCTCTTACAGAGTCTCCATTTTACTCATTCCACTGGCTGCCCTGATTTGGGCTTGTTCAATACAAGCCAATCTTTTGGAACTCTCTTTTTGTTTTTCTTCCACTGCTATAATTCTCTTTGAGCTCACCTTTTGTTCTTCCATTATTAATGCCACGTTTGCCTCCATCTTGGATATTTTCATTGAATCTTCTTCTTGTTTTTCCCTTAACAAGGATAGTGACAAAGAATCTGCTGCTTTTTTCCTCAATATTTCCTTCAAGAAATCCTTTATTTCCTAAAAGTTCTGATCTATCCCAGCCATTGTTGTGTTGTCAAGTAAAATCTCTGGGTTTTGGTTGGGTGAGAAAGCAGATAGAATAGGTGTTTCCTTTACTGATTCAATGGAATCCCTTACTTCTGTTGGTAACACAGATATAGAGTCCATTTGTGGAGCAGGGTCTGGGATTACAGAACAAGGAGCAGAGGTCTGGGGTGTGAATTCAAGGATGGAAGAGTTAGTAAGGACAAGAAGGACTGATTGTGATGTTTCAGCAGTAGATTTAACCAAACTTGGGGAGCTTTCAACTTTTGGCCTTTGGGGAATCATCAGGTTTATGGTCTTGGTAGTGATGGGTCTCGAAGTAGTTTTTTCCCATTTTTCTTTGCTTCCTATTTTGATTCCCCTTTGCTCACAAAAACAGGTAATCATGTGTGCAAATGGAAGTCTGCCCTGCAAACTTGTCTTTGCCTTGAACTCCTTCAAAACAGTGTAAATCTCCTTAGGAATGTCAATTTTACTTCCTTTCATCATCTCATAAATCATTTGGTCTTCAAGCAAAGTGGGGGATTTTTTAGATCCTTTGGGTCTTATGTTGAAATGTATGATCTTGTTCATCAATGCACATTCTTTCTTGAGCATTCCTTGTTTGAAAACCTCGTTCTTTGCCTTAAAAAGTTCAAAACCCTCTTCAGAACAGATCTCCCTAGCCAAATTTTCACCTTCAAGGTTGTGGTAGTTAAAGCAGGAATACTCCACCTGTTTAGGTTTAAGTCTAGGATATCCTATATTCAGTGATAACAATAGTTTTCCTCCTAACTTTTGCCTTCATCTTTTCCTCCCTTCCTTTAACTTCCAGCGAGGTGTAAAATTCTTGTACCAAAGGCAAAATATAGCCATGAATATCCTTAAACCAACTTTTAATCCCCAAATTTTTAATAACATCAAAGACTAATTTTAGTTGGGAATCCCCACTAGTTTTTTCAACTTTCCTTTCACAAACCACATCCCTTTTTTCAATGCTTTCCTTCCAGCTGAAACCTCTAGAATGTCTTTTCCCTCCCACACTCAACTTAGATATTTTGCCAGATTCGGTTTGATTTGGGCTTGGAAGTGTTGGGTCAGCTGTTGACTGGATTTGATTGGGTACAAGGGTAAGATTTTGGATTATTGGTCCAGTATGTGTGGGGATAGGATTGGTTAATTGGGCTGAGTGGGGTTCAACAGTAGGTTTCTTTATTTCAACAGAAGGGTTTGGCTCAGTTTTAGGTGCTTGGACTGTGTCCACTAAAAATTTGTTAAGCAATTTCTCCTCCTCATCTGTTTGGGTAGGGATTTCATCGGTTTGAGAGGTCACTTTGGTTCTTTTCTTGGGGTTCAAACTCTCCTCAAGACTTTCTTCCTCATCTTATTCTAAGTTTATTACTCCCACATCTTTCTTGGCTGGCTGAGGGTGCTTGGAAAATTAGGCTTGAATTTTAGAGCTTTTCCTGGGTTGATTCTTGGGTTTAAATGCTCTAGGTTCAACGGATACAGATAATTTTGGGCGAGATACACCCAATTCCCCCAAAATACGAGTCATAAAGGCTTTCAAATCTGGGTTTTGGTCGTCCATTTTTAATCAATGTGCAGAAACCACAAGAATCAAATATGTTCCCTAGAACAGTAGAATTTACCTGAAGCTCCGAAATTCGTGCAGAAAATCACTTAGATTTTGAAAATTTACAGCACCCACAGCTTCGATTCATCCCCTCGATCCTTCCTAAGACTTCAATTCGCTCGAAGTTTGGACTTCTGGTGGTGGATTTCTCCAAGAACTCAATCGCCCTGAGTTTCTCTCGTACGAACTCCTGCTCGAATGACCGGGAGTTAGGGCTTTGGAAGGGGGCTAGTATATATAGATGATCTGAACTACCAGGAGTTGGTAAGTTAACTACTGGGAGTTGGCTCTCAACAATTCTCTGTACACATAATTCCAACAACTGCACTTCACATTCCCGGTAGTTCACCACTGTACCACCGGGAGTTTGGAAACTTTGTCTTCACTTTCTGAGCTAGAGTCTGAACTCCCAGAAATTGATAGTGTGTACTATCGGGAGTCTGGGCCTCAGTTTTTTACTCTGTGCACATTTCTTCAACTGGGACTCCAACTACCGGGAGTTTGACATTGTTCTACCGGGAGTTGGTCAGTACAAGACCTCTGCACAACACTTGATCAATAATTGCAGTTCACATTCCCGGTAGTTCACTACTGTTCCACCGGTCATTGGAACACAACATTATCATGTTTCCATCACTATAGAGGGTACTCCCGGGAGTTCAAAACACAATTCCGAGAGTAGGTTAGGTAGTAAGGAAGGTTTTGGCTTGGGCTACTGGGAGTTTAGCTGAATTTCCGAGAGTACAGGAAGACTTTGGCTATTCCTAAGACTTAGTGGAAGACCATCAAATTTTTCCTTGGCCTTGCTCAATTTCCCCACCCCTCAACAAATGTTGGACACCAATAGTTCCCTAGGTTTTAATCAGAGAAGGGAAACATTAAAGGTTCAAAGTAGGGTCAAACGGTGACAAAATTTGTGGGTGTATTGATCAAGAAATGCCATGAATCATTTTCCTAAAATATTTACAAGCTGGGCACTCAATCAATTTATGCATGAATGTTCAAATGAAATTCCCAACAAAGAAAATCAGGCCCAAAAAGAGTAATTATGTGGCTTTTAAGTCTACACTTGGTGAGTTTAAATTCACTGGTGCACAAGTCAAGGTCAATGATCAAAGCATGCAAAAATGGAGAGACATACACATATGATACTATACCATCTCGAACATAAATTCTCTACCAAAAATAAATGTGCAACAAGAATGATGAAATATGAACTCCAAAGTATTAAAATTAATTGCAAAAAATTTTATAAAAATTTTCACAAATTTCAAATTCAATAAGGTGCCACCCCAAGGACCAAACAAGGTTTCAAGTGAATGCCTCACCCCCAAACTTCAAATAAGCATTGTCCTCAATGCATGAAACATAAGGACAATTCCCATGAAAGTCAGTAGACGGGCATTGGACAAGGAGGTTTTATTGAGTCACAGAAAAACATCCTAAGAAAACTACAAATATAAGGAAAATTCTATGTACAGAACAAGTGATATGCACAATGTATGAGAGATTCCAGAGATTTTGTGTATGCAATGAAACATCCCTAGAAATCCCAAGCCCAAGAACAAGGACTTCATGCTTGTATAAACAAATTGTACATTCCCAGTCCAAAGGAATGAGTACTTAGAATAAATTTTGGCCTTTGAGCATTTTAGAGAAGTATTTTTCACCAAACTACCAACACCCACCAAATCAAAACTAGCCTTATCAGTGTAATAAGCAATGCAACTCAAAAAGGGATCAGCATATAAAACATTGGTAAGCATATGGGTGGGGGTGTTAATCCATGCAAGTTGTCACAAGGATTTTTAGAAAAGTTCACAACAGTGTTAACCACAGGATCCTCTATCACTAGTGGTTCCTCCACATGACAATCATCAATAAATATATGTGTCATTAATTCATGGGAAATTTTCTAATCTAAGTCATGTGGGGTAATGGTGTGATCCTCTAAAATGATTTGAGGTTCAAGTGGGCCTTCTTCATATTCCTTCATCAAAATATCTACTGCCATTTAACTCTGAAACTTATTGTTTCATCTCTCCTAGGTCTTGTTTCACTTCATGCATGAATTCCATTAACAACTTCTCCAAGTTAGGGTCAAGGGTGAAATCCTCATCATGTTCTTGTTCATTGAATGTCACACTAACACTCCTATCTTCCTCACTTTCATAATCAAACAAGGTAAGGATGGGAGGAGGAGCATATGATTCACATGGGGAGGTAATGTTCATGTCATTGAAATTCAAGGTGTTAAGAGTAAAACATTGACCAATATCCAAGCATGTTCCTATCCATAAGATGTAGATTCAGAAAGTGAGTTCAACAAGTGAGTATTAATGTGTGCAAATTCAGTTTTCATTTCATCCCTTGTTCTTTCATTTCTTGTAACAATTTTTCAATGACCCAGTAATTCTCATCTTGGGATTGTTGTTCATGTAGAATCCTTATTCATTTGTGTAAAGATTTGATCTAGGATAATTGTAACAAGATTCTTAAACAACATTCCAATTCATGGTTTCACATTCCCTTTGATTATGCACTGATCGATTAAACACATCTCCTCCTTGAAAGCTTTGTACATACATTTAAAATTTTGAGTTGTCATAAGATTGATAAGGAGAAATATTCAATTGATCAGTACAAACATGGTAATCCTCATAACCAAAAGTAGGCTCATAAGAATAACAGCATGCATTTAGAGCTACTTGGTCAGAATGTTGATCATTGTATGACTGAGGTTGGGAATATAGAACATCCCATGCTGATTTAACATTACAAGCCCAAGGAAATGATTGTGAATCCATTTAAAATTTTTGAATCAAATTCAGATCTCAAGACAGAAGAGGGTTAGATGTTATACCTCAGCAAGAATTACACAGCAGTAGAAATTCTCTAGAAATTCCTTAATTGATCAGCAACAGCAGTGCCTGGTTTCCCGGTAAAGCAGCTTGCCGAAAGAATGTACAAAGTTTAAGATATAGCACCTAAGCCTATTCTACCGGTATAACAGGCCTAGTTTTCCGGTAGAACAGTAGTGCCTCACAACTGAAGGATCACTCTGTTTTGGACAATTTTATGCTCTGCTATTTTTTTTTCTGACTGTGTTTTCTGAATTTTTCGATGTTTTTGAATTATTTTCCTTTAAAATGGATGTACTAATATGAATCAAACTCAATACAAGACACCATAGTCCCCGGCAATGGCACCAAAAATGCTTGGTTCACAAATTCAATTGTGCAATTGATAGTCCAAAGAATTGAGTGAATTAAAGAGCAAACAGAAAATGGAGTGAATCACCCAAGCGCAAGTGATTCAAACCTTTTGTTGTCAATCAAGCATGATAACAGGTGGGTAACCAGGTCATTTCTCTATAGAGACTATGGTTTGTAATTGATTATCAATTCAAGATAGTACTTAATTAGATGGAATTGAGATGTGAAATCTAAAATGGTGGAATGATTGTG
Source organism: Monotropa hypopitys (assembly GCA_002855965.1). NCBI lineage: Eukaryota > Viridiplantae > Streptophyta > Magnoliopsida > Ericales > Ericaceae > Monotropa > Monotropa hypopitys. The sequence goes on from NMUG010003172.1 coordinate 9,398, forward strand.
ATGATAATTAGAAATGAAAGTTAAATGTAAGAAAAGAGGGATTCAGTCCTTAGTTATTCATGGAAACCCAAGAATTGCTTTTTCTCTCCTCATCCTTCAATTACACAGGAGGTATCTACCTAACATTAGGATGCCCCTGTAAGATCTTCTGATGAGAATTTTCATTTAATTACTCAAGGAACAACCACCTAACATTAGATTGCTCTCTGGGTGATCTTCTGATTTAACCCAATTTACATAAAAATTAGATTTCAAGAGAGTTAGATCTGATAATCAATACTCAATTCAAATCAGACTAAGTCACGAACTAAGCATTGGGTGTGCCAATCTCAAGGATTGTATACATTCAATCAAAGCTATACTCACCTCTGATTAATTTCATTTGCACAGATCTAATCTAATCCATCATAGAAATGAGATTTGAATTTCGGATGAGAAGAAGAGAATTTGATAATTGAACTTCATCAATTCCCTCAAATTAAATCTATAAGAAAAGAAAATTACCAGAGATGAAGAAGAAGATTAAATCTAAAGTTAAACTGAATTGCATTCAAAACAGAAATAAAATTAACATTAAACTAGAACAAAAATGATTTAGACAGAAATGTAAGTTGCAGAGAAATGTAAATCCTATTCTACTAGCTAAAAACTAATTGGTACCAAAGGAGGGCCCAAAGGGGACCCATTCACTTACATATCACTGCTTATTATAGGCCTCTTCAAGAGTTCTAGAAATTATCCCAAGGTTTTAGAGAAATTACAGAAATTCCCCAAAAAGTCATTTAGCTTCAGGTAAGCGACAGGGTTTCTCGTCATGAGAGACGAGGTGGAGGGAGCCGTAGCAGTGTTTTTAGAGTCCGAGATCCAGATCTGGGGTGAACGGCAATTGGCGTTGAGGGTGGAGGGAGAGGCGGTGTATAGTGGCAGGTACTTCGTTTTGGGAAGCAGTCGGTTATGCGGAGAGGGGGAGAAGGTGGAGGGGGGTGACAGATCATCTGTTCTCTCCGACAGGTGGGTTCGTGAGGGGCGGGAAGTAAAGTGATGTCCATGGCGCAGCTGATGATAGTGCGGGGGAGGTGCCAGCGTCGTTTAGGGTTTTGAGGGGACGGCCGAAATTAGGTTTTTTTGGGGGGGCGGTGACAATTTGATGCAGATTAGGATTTCCTTGCTTCACCTGTTTGTTTGTAATGTTTACTTTAGTTTTCTTATGGGAATTGGGCCGATTAGCAGTTTTTTTTTCTTTGTTAGGCTGTCATGTTTAATTGGGTTGTGTATTTGCTACAGTGTATTGTATATTTACCATATAATTAATAATATAATATATTTGTCTTTTCAAAAAAAAATTTCCATTTTCAATTAAATCATGAATTCCTGGGGCTTTTGATCTTGCAGGAGATGGAGTGTTGGCTATTATGAGTTGGTACGTTCTACCGGGAGTTGGAATGATGCACTCCCGATAATTGGAGCTTCAGTCACTTCCTTTTTGCCCTTCTTCATGTTGTCCTCTTGATTAGCTTTGTATTCCCGGTAGAAGGAATATGGTTTCCCGGTACTTGAGGCTCTGTTGGTTCTGCATTTGACTTGAATCCTTGTGTTTGTCCCAGCTATCATTCTTCAATACTCAGATAACCTGCACTAACTCTTAACATTCCAGGAACTACCAGGCCATTCATTTAGCTTGTTTCCACATGAGAATCCATTTCAGATGTAAATCATTAAATTCACACAAATGACAAGCTAAAAACAATAAAATCATGCAAAGTTTAAGGAAAATGATGACAATGATTTTCTTGATGAGGTTTTTCTGAGCCCAACCAGAATGAGTTGGCTGTGATGAGGTTTTTCTCCAACCCTCTTGCCCCTTCTTTGCTGGAAAATGTTTTGTTGCACCGATTTTTGGGTATATTACAAATCACAACTCTTTGGGCCCCACATATACATATACACATATAAAACATTTAGAGGGGCCGTTGGATCGAATTACTTTCAGTGTTTGTGCCATGAATGGGTTTGAGCCGTGTTTGGAAATGAATCATGTTTTGGGTTCATCCCATCACTGGATTCTTCCCGTCACTAGTTTCTGCCTGTCACTGGATTCCTCCTATCAATACGATCGATCCGTTTCCAGTTTCGGTTGCTTGAATTCAATTAAAAATTAAGTTATGATGATCGTTTGAATTTCTGTGATGATCGCGTATTATGGTGATAGACACACAATAGTGTAGTTTTGTGTGTCTATTTTATTCTGTCTTGTTTTAGTTGGTTGTATATTTCGTATTTATGTTTCATTTGTTTTGTAGTTCTTATTTATTTATTAGGTTATTTAGCGATGCCCATATGAGTCTGAAAGTCCCCGATATCAACCCGAGCCATGGTGGATCATTGCAGAAGTGCTAGAAGAGTCGGAAGTCATGAGGACACTGGCCCGGACACATCTCAATAGCAAATTCCAGAACTTCTATATGGGCACTGATCCCCCATACCATAGGGGACCGGTCCCTCTTTCTAATTCCTGGAAATACAGATCCATCTTTCGGAACAGCCAACTACAGAAGGAGAAAAAAAAGACAGATATCGGTCCCCCCTACCGTCGGGGACCGGTCCCTCTCTTCAGATTTTGCCCCGTTTTGGACAGTGAAGTTTACAATGCAATGGGTACCGGTCCCCCGTACCGATGGGGACTGGTCCCTCATGGAAATTTTCTACAGAATTGGTTTTATTAATGGAAATTTTGTAATTATTTGGGGTTGAGACTATATATACTTGTGTATAATTCATGGGATATATGTTTTTATGTAGTTTTATGTTTAGTTTGAGGAGAGAGCCTCCCTCTCCACCTCCCTCTTTCTTCTCTACCTTGTCTTTAGATTTAGGAGTGCATCTATGGGGTTTTAGAAGAAATGTCGAGTATTGACGATGTAAGGCTCGCCTCCCTCTCCCTATCTATGTACTTATTTTATGCACTTGTGTTTTAATATAATTTCGTTTTGATTTTCATGCTGTGTTTTGTTGTGTTTTATTACATATATGCGTGTGGTAGTGTTAATGGGGGAGTAACCTCCTTGGGTTGGCCATGGGGTGACTAGCACCCCAAGCCTCGACTTGTGTTCGATTTCTCCAAGTTTGGGATTAATTAGTGTGTTTTAGGGTGTATTGAGTTCATACCTAGGGTCTTAATTTAGCAGTGTTAATCTATTTGATGGGCCGTAGACAATGAACCTTGGCACGACCCATGCTTGTAGCGATGTCCCGCTAGGTGTTCGACAAAATTCCTAAGTGAACAAATTCCCCTTGAAACTACCCAATTAATATAGAATTGTAGTCTTGAGGTATCATAGGGGTTAGGAGTGTGTGGTTCTCACCTCGGGTCCAACCAAGAGTCATTAACCTCCTTGATGGTTTGTGCCATGTATACTCTGTGCTTTGAGCTATGTCACCCGATGGGTGTAAGTCGGCCTAGAGAACCGAATTCTAGTTTCCATGTCATCTCTTGACCCATGACTTGTTCTTGATAGTCAAATATCCCATGGGAGGTCCTATACCGTGATCCCTTCTTCATGTTATCATAGGAATTGGAGTAGTTTAGCATGACCTAGGTTAGGTGTTAGAACCCCTATAGTCATTCCATTTAGTTAATTTAGTTTTCTTCTTCTTTTATTCTTATGCTTTTGTTTTCTTAAGTTTTATATTAAAAAACAAAGGCTAGCATCCTACCACCTCTACTGCAAACCTAACCCTCTTTACCAAGCAAATATCTTCAACTCTGTCATTTCCCTATGGACCAACCTCGGAATTATCCACTTTACTTGTAGAGTATTTATTTCCTTGTTTATAAATTATTAATGTTTGGTTAGCTTTTTTGTTCATCAATGATGTAGAAAAGTCATCCAGCATTTTGGTATCGTTGCCGAGGATCTGTAGTGAGTTGAGTTTTTGCTAGTTTAGAGTTTTCTTTTGCCCCGCCGTATATATTCCCTTTTATTTTGTTTCTTCTTGTTTTCTTTTTATATAAAAACAAAAAAATATTGACATTATTGATCATGTCTTCCGGTAATTACCACTGGGAAGCTATGGATCAACAAGTTTGGGAGTCTTACCCTCCATTCTCGGATCCATCTTGTCAAGAGTGGCATGACCACTCTGGTTTTTATCGGGAATGTGAGTCTTACGAGGAACCACCACCTCTCTCATATTCACACCACGAGATTTGGAGCCAACCAATCAATACCCAGAACAATGGTCTCAAGTGGAGCCATATTCATGTGAACCACAGCCCACGGCTACTTTGGAGGATATCTTGCAAGTATTTCTCTAGAGTTCTATGCAATTACCTTGGACAATTCCTTACAAACATTCCTCCAAGATTGCAATACAAATAATGCTCCTAAAAATGTTGCAGTGGCTCCTCCTGAGTCTTATCATTCGAAGTCACCCTTGGGATTACATGACCATTGTCCTCCAGAGGTAAATTTTGTCCCACAACCACAACACCCATCCTTTTTAGAGGACACTTTGCAACAATTTCTTGCTAGGTGCAACAACATCACAACCCATAATTCTACATGCCCAGTGGACTTAGATGTCCCAATGTTTGAGTCGGCCATCACCACACACCCCTTAGAGGAGGCATGTCTTACTTCTGAGGAGGTTGCTTTTTTTGAAAACCTAGATGTGGGTATCTATCATTCCACCCTAATAGCCAAAGCCATGATGAGGTTACTCCCCGACTTAAAAAATGACACTCCTCTCACTCCTCCTGAAAATAAATTGGTGAGTTATCACTATGATTCAAGTGATGAGGAGCTTGAAGCAGTCTTTAGGCATGGCGAGAGTGTGAATGTTGTTGCCACCTTCACCATTGAGCCCGACATACCTAGTATTTCCCAAGAGGCCATCGAGTGTGCATTTGTTGCACCTATTTCCATGACACCTCTTGGGGAGTCTATCTTTGGGGCCAAGATTTTATCACCGGTTGCACAATTGTCCACCATTCTTAATGCTTATCTACGACTATCTCTTGCACTTGTCATAGAAAAGATTAATTTTCTTGGCGTTGATCGACTCCTTACGAGGTTTGCTTCATGTTCCATATCTTGTGTCAATGCCTTGAAAGCCAATGCCATCCATGGTGGTAGGGTGGTTGGTCATTTGTTCTTCAAGCGCCGCCAAACCCCCTTATACTCCAAGTACTTATTTTTATGGCTTGAGTGGTTTCAATATGTTAGGAATGGGGTGAGATGGTTTACCACGTGCTACGGCCCCCAGGGAGGCCATCATACCAACGCGATTCTCCAATTTGGAGGGTTGCTTTCTCGGTTGTTACCGCATCTTAGAGGCATAGTTCTTTATTCTTTTCCCCTTTATTTTTGTTTCTCTTTCTTTTGTTTCTTACACTTTATTTTTTTTAAATATGAAAAAAATCAATAATGTCTAGGAGACAATAAATCCTTGGAGGTTGAGATACCTCTAGTATTTGCAGTGCTCGAATGACTATGGACGGTCCGGTATAGCTGCCCGTTATTCTATCCTTAGTAGCATATTATTTGGGATTACCACGACAGAGTAGGGATGGAAGCGAAAGCTGATTTGGGTGTCTCTCCAAAAAGTGAGAGGCACCATTTATTGAGTAGCGACCTACCCCGAAATTCCGAGAGATTTTCTTCTCTAGTATACTATTTAAGTGAGAATAG
>NMUG010003173.1:0-15086 GCA_002855965.1 Monotropa hypopitys
CCCATTCTCACAACCGTCAAGAACACTCGAATCCCATGCAAGGATGAGTTCAATTTCATTTTATCAAATATGTAGTATTCATGATTTCTAAAACATGGATTTTTAAGAAAACCTTTGAATTTAATTGTGTAAATCAATTTAATGGCCTAACACAATTACATAGACACAAGATAGGAGCACATTTACCTCAAACTCCAACAATAGCGGAAACCCTAACCACGAAATCTCCGGCACCGACGAACCTATGCACATCAATGAAAAGAGGGAGTCAAGGGGAATCAAGGTCTCCAAAGATCCAACGAGAGAAAACCACTTTATAAATTGACTTACCCGAAAATCTTGGAGGATGACTTTGATACCTAGGTTGCCGGAAAGCTCTTGCCGCGGGGAACAACCTTTCTACTTCGCAAAACTTCAATGGAGCTTTGGAGGGGGAGATATGCTAGAGAGAAGGGATAGGGTTTAGAATGGAGGAGGTAGAGAGAGGATCGGATGTGAGGGTGTTAGGAACAAATGAGTCTCTTAGGGTTTCATTCAGGAGTATAGGGATATAAATTTGGACCCACATTGGACAAAAATACCCTTAAATTTTCTTCCCAACAAAAGCTGTCCGAACATCTCATTTCGATATACGCTCAAGCATATATCGAAATATATGCACCACTGATTGCCTCAAACCGTGCATCATTTCGATATACACTGCCCTATATATCGAAATGTATGGCCTCTCGGACCACTCTCAACCGTGAACATATTTCGATAAGCATGCGATGCATATCGAAATAAAAACTACACTGATCGAAATTTACAAAGAGACATATCGAAATATAGGGGGAATGTAGTTCGATATATACAAGGAACACTCATTTCGATATGAAGACTTCACATTATATCGAAATGTGCAAGAAGAAAACTTGACTAGTGAACAATTCATATCGAAATATAATCGGAATTAGGGACCAATCATATCGAAATGTATCTCATTTCGATATAGACAAACCACCAGGCATCATTTCGATATACATTCCCATTGTATATCGAAATGAGCAAGAAGGGAAAACGAACAGGGTACTCTTCATATTGAAATGCCTACACTATATATCGAAATATAGGGGAAAATATTGGGATGATTTAGAATATTTTGGCCATAACTTTCCCGTCCGAACTCCGATTGAGGCGATTCAAGTTGCGTTGGATTCGTAATCGAATTCTCTACCACACACCAAGGTCAACCACCTTGGAATCGAGACGAAAGTTTGAGATAAAACTAACTCAAGATTCACAACTTGATTTAAAGCACAAAATGAATTCCGGAAATCTATTTAGAAATTACGGATCGTTACAGCCTGTATACTGGGTCTACTCGCACGTTTGCTCTAATAGGCAGATGTTTAGATCTTTTGAGACTGTGACTAATAGTGAGAATCTCTACGTGGGTAATTTTTTTATCTCTAACATAGCTGGACATGGCAAAGTTGTGCTAAAGATGACTTCAGGAAGAGAGATGACTCTCAACAACATCATGTATGTACTAGATAACGGAAGAATCTAATATCAGGATATCTGCTTTCCAATCAATGCACCAGTGTGGGTTTTGAGTCAGACAAGGTGATTCTTACCAAAGCTAAGATATTTGTGGGAAAGGGTTATGTTAATAATGGGCTATTTAAGCTCAATGTTATGATTATGTATCCCAGTACTAATAAGATGAATAAAAAAAACTCCTTCTACTTACTTTCTCAAGTCTTCTAATTTATGGAATAATAAACTGGGTCATGTTAATTTTTACACCTTACATAGATTAATTAATTTGGACCATATTTCAACATTCCACATTAATAAAAGTTACAAATGTGAAACTTGTGTGGGGCTAAGATGACGAGATCTTCTTTCAGAATGATAGAAAGAAGTATTGAATCTCTAAGTTTGGTCCATACAGATGTATGAGATCTAAAGTTTGTACAAACCAGAGGAGACGACAAGTATTTCATTACTTTTGTCAATGATTGCACAAAGTATTTCTATGTATACTTGTTGAAAAAAAATATGAAGCTCTGGATAAGTTCATTCTTTACAAGAATGAAGTTGAGAACCAGCTCGACAGAAAGATTAAGATATTGTGAAGTGATCATGGTGAATAATATGAAGTACCGTTTGGTGACTTTTGTGCTCAACACGATATCATGCACCAAATCCACTACACCTTATTCACCTCGGTCAAATGGCATTACCGAGCATAAGAATCATACATTGAAAGAGATGATGAACTCAATGTTGATCATTTCTGGGCTACCACAGAACATGTGGGGATAAGCAATTCTCTTAGAAAATTATCTCTTCAACAAAGTTTCTCGGATGAAACTTGACAAAATCCCGTATAAACTTTGGAATGATCAAAAGTCTTCCCACATGTACTTATGAATGTATGCCTTGCAAAATTTGCGGTACCTATACATAAGAAGGTGAATATGGGTCATAAAATTGTGGATTGTGTGTTCATTGGTTATGCACATAATAGTAGTTTATATCACTTCATAGTGCATGAATATGAGATACCAGATATACACAGGGAATATGATCATAAAGTCTAAAAATGCAACATTCTTTGAACATGAATTTCCTTATACATCCATGGAGAATCAAGTTTAGTAAAGCATACTCTAGAGATTGTTGATTAAAGCAGTGAAGACCAACAAGAAGATCTAGAACCTACACATAGTAAATGGGCAAGGACATCGACTTCTTTTGGTCTAGTTTTTCTAACATATATTTTTTGGAAAGTGAGCCTCAAAAATTCAAGCAAGTTGTAAGCTCTCTAGGAGGACTGATGTAGAGAAAGACAATCAACAGAGAAATTGACTCCATTCTATAAAATCATACATGCGAACTGGTAGATCTTCCTCTAAGATGTAAGCCTCTTGGCTACAAATGGGTCTTTAAAAGGAAAATAAAAGTAGATGGGTTAATAGATAAGTACACATGCCATACCTTTTATCAAAGGATATATGCATAAACAAGGTCTTGATTACTTTGATACATATTGTCCTGTTACGGTAATATCATCTATCTAGATGATAATTGTGATAACAACTTTGCACAATTTGGAAATACATCAGATAGATATAAAGACAACTTTCCTTAATGGAGATCTGAATGAAGAGATGTATATGGAACAACATGAAGGGTTTTCTGCTCTTGGTCAAGAATGGGAAGTCTATAGACTATTCAGATCATTGTATGGTCTAAAACAAGCACCAAAACAATAACACGAGAAGTTTGATAATACTATGTTGTCAAGTGGATTCAGAATCAATGAATATGACAAGTGTGTTTACGTCAAAGACACAACTAAAGACTACGTTATATTATGTCTCTACATTGATGACATGCTCATTCTCAGTAGTAATGATAAGATTATCAAATCTACCAATAATATGCTAAACTCAAAGTTTGACATGAAGGATATGAGCCTTGCAGATGTGATTTTGAGTGTGAAAATTACTAGAACATCTAATGGATTTGGATTGTCTTAGACTCATTATATTGAGAAGATTCTTGAGAAATACAATAAGTCAAGTACAAATGTTATCAGGACTCCTGTCGACACAAACCTCTATTTATCTAAGAATGCTGGTTAGGGTGTCTCTTAATTACACTATTCAAGAATAATTGCAAGTTTGATGTATTTGACGAGTTGTACAAGGCCTGGCATAGCCTACTCTGTCAGCAGGTTGAGTAGATATACGAGTAATCTAGGAGAAAACTATTAGAAAGCTATAGTGAGAGTTCTGTGATACATGAGGTACACTCGTGATTATGGGTTGCACTGTACCAGATATCCTGCAGTACCAGAATGGTACAGTAATGCAAATTGGATTTTTGATATAAAAGACTCAAAATCAATGATTGAACATGCCTTTATTTTTGGTGGTGCAATAGTATATTGGAAATCTTCAAAATAGACATGTATTGCAAACTCTATGATTGAGTCAAAATTCATTGCTTTACCAAGGCAACGGAATAGGCCAAATGGCTACACCATTTTCTCTAAGATATTCCAAGATGGTTAAGACTTGTTCTAGCGATATGTATTCATTGCGATAGTCAATGAACAATTGGATGATCATAGAGTAATATGTACAATGGTAAGACGAGACATATAAGTCAAAGACATAATACCATTATGCAACTGCTCTCAGGTGGGATTGTTACGACTGATTATGTGAAATCAAAGGAAAATATTACAGATCCACTGACCAAAGGGTTAAACAGAGAGCTAGTTGATAAAGCATCTAATGGAATAGACTTAAAGTCCATGATGTTAAAATCTACCATGAAATAAATCCAACCTAGTTGACTGTAGATCCCAATATCTAGGTTCAATGAGACAATCTAATTGCATGTAGATAGAGTTATATCACTATGGAGATTAACACTCCTACCGATTCCTATTATACGACAATGACGTGTGTAAATTTTAAGTTATGCTTTTAATGATTCTTATGTGTTGGTGATCCAAACGGAGTATTTTGAAGTAACCATTGATAAGAAGTTACTTATGTGAATGCGAAGTGGACCCGTTTCTGTGAGAATTTATAAAAGGCAAAATTCCCAAGAAAATATTTACAGAACCGGACGAGGATATCATGGCCAAAATGAACCCAACAATGAGAACTAAACTGCATTAGGAGAAGTTTCTATGTGAAGTTTGCTGACTCGGTTTACACAAAAGATAGGACAATTTAAGATATCATGTTCACTGGTCAACCAGTAACCCCGATGGGCTTTCATAAGTTAAGGTTCAAGACCAAACGTTGTCTAACATATACATGAATTATCCGTGATGCTCTCTCTCAGAGTCTGCTTTGTACTCAATATCAAATCATCTGACAATTTCATTTATATGTGGGATTGTTGAAAATTTTGGAAATCATGGGTGAATTCAATTGGCAGCTGGTAAGTCCTTGAGGCAAACAGTGCATTCATTCCGAGAAATTTCAGTTTTTAAAATTATTCTACAATTTATGGCTCCCATTCATGGCCATTGAAGACCTAAATTGATGGCCAGATTCAATTTTGATTGTATATTAAAAACTGAATTCTTGACTCTTTATGTCGGTATTCAATTTGGTATTCACTCCTGAGATGTATATATTGAGTTTACTACTATCCTCACGAATCATAACAATAAACAACACAACTACAAAATATCTCATTATTCTAGTATCTATTTACATTTTTGAGAAAGAGAGAACCAAACACAATTTATTCACAAAGACTGTCTTTTGGTGGTATTCCAAAGACAATGGTCTAGATCATCTTATCATGGGAGACAGATGCCAGTGAACCTCAAGCCCCTCTGGTAGGTAGTGAATCTATTTTAAGGATAGAGCATTTGATCGATTCAGTTTGTGTTTCATTTATATTATGTAATCCTTTTAATTTCTATAATTTACTTCTATGTAATTCTTTTAGAAAATATATAACTGAAAGCTGGTTTGAATACGAAATGGTATAAAAATACATAAGTGAAATGCTTTTAATAATACTCTAACCAAGATTACAGTTATACAACAATAACATAAAATTTACAGTAAAGAAGAGGGGAATTGTTAACCAAAGTCCCGTGATTCACGATCCCCCTAACCCAAAATAGGTCGTCTCACCGGAGGTGATTGAGACTGGTATCAGCCGTCATCTCGCAGAGTAAAATCGGTTGTCCAGCTATGTAGCACAACACTATCGACCTTTAAACGATTGCGTTTGAAATCTCTCATGTTAGGAAGGCAATAAACTGGAGTAGGGAGAAGGTTGCTTGATTTTAGAGGTACTGGGAGAGTTTGACAATGGAATGAATTTTTAGAGGAGCATAAGCTGCAATTTATACATGAGAGGGAGCCTCATCCATAATTATAGAATTAATTCTGTAATTATTATTTTCTATAACTCATGATATAACTGTTTTAAATTATAAAAGATGTTATAGAAAACATTGCATCAGTCATATATTCAAAATATGGGTTGAGCCAGTGCAAATTGGGCCGAACCAATTCAGTTCAAGTCCACTTACAAAGCCTGAATACAAATCCTGAACATAAATCCAATTGTACCATACACCCAAATCAATTTTCAATAAAAGATTGGTCTGTGGCATATGCATATTCTTACGAACACATGAGGCACGAACCTGGAACACGAAACCGGAACCGGATGCGGGCACGGTCGGGAGGGCCGACAGCGATGATGGCGGTGCGTGTGTGGAAAATATTCGAAGCACACTTCATCTTACTTTCCCCTTAGGTTTTGTTGTGACACTTTATGACACCCGTCTTAGAAAATTCATGTGTAAATCTAATTAAGCAAGCTTAATGTTTTAATAGCATGCTTAGATTAAATGATTTGCATGATTGTAGTGATTTTGGAGTATATATGATTAGATTTTAATCATAATGAGGTTTGAGGAGTTAGTTTTATATTAATAATTTTGAATCATCAACTCTCTAGTTTTTGGCCCAAACCAAATTATATATATATCGAAATAGGAGAGGGAGAAAGGAAGAGTATATCAAAATTTCATGCTCCTATACACTTATTAATGTTGCATTTCGAAATAGAGAGGAGGCGATGGAACCCATATTTCAAAATCGAAAGGGGGTAGAACCTGCATATCGATATTTTAAGCTACTGCTTCAAAACCATGTGTAATATTTCGATATAGGGGTGAACTATATGCTTGAATTTTAAAATAAACATACACTGTACAAGTATGAATTGGTCCCAGAATGAAGACATTTCGATACGGGGATATTGTCAATCGAAATATGAATATGATATAGATGTAAAGTTTTAATAAATTAGTGGATTTTGTTAGGACTTTGAATTAATGAATCAGTGGAGAATATGGAAAGGGAACATTCATTCTTACGTATAGAACTCTCAGAATATACTATCTCGAGAGAAAACTCAGAGAAATATGTAGAGAGAGAAATTGCCATTGAAGTGGGTTTGTTGATTTATGTTGAATTCAAGCTTGTTTGTTGTTAGAATCAAGTGAGTAAGAATCATCTATCTTATCTATGTTGTTCAATTTGTTTAATTTTTTGAATTGAGGATTATTTATGCATGTTCTTCAATATTTGCATAGAAAGTGGATTTCTATAGATTTTGATTGAATTTGATGAATTCAATGACTTATATGTTTATTAGAGGCATGATTCTTTGATTAATATTGGAATAATGAACATAGAAGTCTTTGATAATGTTTATAATCCCTTGTTGAATGTTAATTTTAGAGTTCGAACATGAAGAAGAAGGGTGAATAGTGTGTGTTCGTGGCTTGGGATTTCCCTCCAGGAGGAGTATATTTCGAAATACACCTTGTGTATTTCGAAATACATCTCAAGTATGGCATATCGAAATCATGCTACAAGAGGTTGTGATTTGGTCTAGAATAGTGCTATATTGAAATATAGATATGGGAACTCATATGTATATCGAAATAGGGTGTTAGGGAGGTCCTGAAGTGGTTCTAAAGAAGGAAAAATTAAAGCAGAAAACAATAAAGGAAATGAAATGTCACTTAATAGAATAATTATAACAAGCATGTTATAAAATGAAATGAGATGTTGTGAGGTGTTTTAAGTGCATTCGATTAATTTATTTATGCAATTAAATTATTGTTCAAGCTTCATTTATTTATGAATCGAATATTGATGATTCTAGCTTGGACATGTGGAAGACTAGTCAGATTGAGCCCACTTGGAGAGATGAGGCAAACGACAATGGTAATCAGTAAAATATTACTATGAGTATGTTTTATTATACTGCAATTTAATCCAATATGTTAAATGCATGTGTAATGTAGATGTGTGTGGGCAGATGTGCCAGAGTACCTTTTAAGGTTGACTCTAAGATATTATATGCAAGTGTGAATGCATATGTGGTGTAATTTTTTGCTGTGATTTATTATTGTTTTAGATTCCAGTGTATCTTACATACTCTGTGTTGGCCATTTTTGGTAAACATAAGTTTTGAAAGATATGAGTTGTGCAGTCAACTACTAGTTCAGAAGTTGAATCTGACACTTGAAAGACCTAGATAGGTTCATAGGAGACACATGTAGTACATTTATTTTATGTACATTGATCGGGACCAATTATAATTGCTTTTCTTTTAGTCAAAAGCATGATGTAATAAAGAGATTTAATTGTTTAGTTTTATTTTCGCTGATGTAGTTTGTTAATTATTGCAAACTGTTAGTTGTTTGATTTCTTTTATTTATTAGAAATTTGTTTAAGCATGTGTCTGAGTTGAGTTTATAGAGTTGTTATCACATAATAATGTTAATTGAGTAGTAAACATGCTTGTAGGTCGCGAGCCCGCCTGTTTACATCCTGTTTATAGTTGAGTATTTGGGGTGGGCATGACAGATTGATATCAGAGCTAGAGTTATATCTAGTCTTTGTGACGTGAGCTGCATTAGAGGAACCATGTAGTAGACTAGTGTGTCGAGTATAGGTCGAGTTAGGGAATGTGTGTTATAAATTGCCCTAACTGTTTTAAAATTGAAATTGTTTTTCCACATGGCCTATAATATTCTTGGCAGGAAATTATGGTGACAAGAGAATGTGGAAAATTAATCAGGAGATATTTTTCCAACATATACAGAAGCCGGGAAAGTTATAAATTCAGCAGATGGATTAGTGGAAACTCAGTTATCAATGGCTATAGCTAGCAATTAGAAGTGATACTTCTCAAGTTTTGATGGCAGATGAGACAAAGTTCAGAATCTGGAACAATTGTGTTGATGTTAGAAAGATTCAAAAATGTTGTAATCAGATGAATATAAATGGATAACTAATTCAGTTGCTACATTGTTTTGGGAAGATGACATACACAGGAAAGAGAAATGGTAGAGCAAAATGAGAATCGGTTAAGAATTATTACTTCGAGAAGTTATTGAGGATATGAATGCTTTACATCTGATTGAGGGTGAATAGTGTTGGCTGCAATGGTTAGGGATTAAAATATTATTAGGCCAAAGTTTGCGTGGTTATCCTTATGGATGGTAAGCAGGGTCAAAATTAAAGCAGTGATGGTCAGTCTGTATCCAAAGGGTTGAGACATCTTGAGATATCGTGCCAGGTATTCTTTAAATTTTTAATTATGATTGATTCTAGTATTATTCTCAGTATGGAATTCTTATTGAGCCTGGTTTAATGCATTTGATCATTGCATCTTTAATTACTACTTGCTCATTGAGATCTTTTGAATCTATGTGATGTGTGAGAATTATTATTTGGGAATGTAAAATAGAATTTGGGAAAAATTCATTGAAGTGTATGAGGATTTTCTTATATATATATATTCTGAATCTGTAGAAGAACATGAGAGGTATCTTTATATTACTTATAATTTTTGTGGGATTACACAAATATATGGGGAAATTCTGTAAGAATGAGTTTTGGTTGAATATAATTATAATTTTGGGACATGTATTGTCTAACGATGGAATCAGTAGTCGAACTTGTTTTGAGTTGGGAGAGGTCAGCTAGTGTTTTTGAAATTTTTACAGATTCTTTGGGATTGGCTGAGTATGAGCAAGGATCTAATCTAGAAAATTTCTTCTATTGTATTATCTATGGATGGATTAATTTGGAAAGAGGAAAATGATGTGATTAGATGACCGATGAATCAGTTTTGGGAATTTTAAAGTAGGAATTATTATCAGCTTTTGTTCTAGTTGTATTTGGAAATTCTGTGGAATTTATAGTATGTGCAAAGATAGAGTTATTATTCATATGAGATAATTTGTGGAATCTTTATCGATCATGCGAGTTTGTATTATCTATTCACACAGGAAGATCTTAAATTGAGGCAAATATGGATGTGATGATATATTTCTGATTCTGATTATATTATCCAGTGAAGCAAATATTATGGCTGATATTCTTATAAAAAGACTATTAAAAGTCTATCTTGTTTGTTATGAGTTCAAGAAGAGGATTTCTTTATTATGCAAAAATCAGATATTCTGTTATTATTATTATTATCTGATTCTGGAATTCTATTAGCACGAATCTGTGCATAGTTATCATATATTAATCTTATTCGGCAAAGGCAGCAGTTTGATGAATTCTTCATATTATTGAGGAAATCCTGGAATTCAGAATTTGAGAAGCAGATATTCTTATATATGGTATTCTGTTATTTGGAAGCAGATTCATATTGATTAGAGAGTTTGCTTATATGATGAGCCTGTATCTTTTGAGGGTGGAAGAGATTCTAGAATTTCTATTAAATTTCAGGCATGTATTTTGGATATCGATGGAAGTTGGGATTTCTATTTTTCCGTTGATGGAATTCGGTTATCATAACAGTGTTGATACGAGCTCTTATATAGTATTATATGGATGGAGATATGAATCTCCTATCTTTTGAAATGGAATTGGTGATGAACAGTTATTGATATCTTGAATTAATATAGTATATCACATATAGAGTTCTAGTAATCTGGTACAATATATTGAAACATAAATTATTGGGTTCAGAGTTGGTACAAGAGGCTACAGATAATATTGGGATTATCTTGGAATGTATGGAAGTGGTACAAATATTGGCAGAGAATATGAATAGATTGCTGGAAATAGGGTATGGTATTTGATAATAGGTGATCATGTAATCATCTGATATCAGTTTGAAAAGGGGGGTAGTTCAGTTTTAGATAAGAGGAAAGTGGAATTCAAGATAAATTGGGTTGTGCATGAGATAATGGCAAGAGGAGGACAACGTGAAATCAGAGTATTCAGAACTCTTCGGTGCAGGTATTTTTAATTTCGAGGACAAAATTTTCTAAGCTGGGGGAGAATTGTAACACCCATCTTAGAAAATTCATGTGCAAATCTAATTAAGCAAGCTTAATGTTTTAATAGCATGCTTAGATTAAATGATTTGTACGATTGTAGTGATTTTGGAGTATATATGATTAGCTTTTAATCATAATGAGGTTTGAGGAGTTAGTTTTATTTTAAGAATTTTGAATCATCAACTCCCTAGTTTTTGGCCCAAACCAAATTACATATATATATATATATACATCGAAATAGGAGGGGGACAAAGGAAATGTATATCAAAATTTCATACTCCTGTACACTTATTAATGTTGTATTTTGAAATAGAGAGGAGGTTGTAGTAGTCGGACCTCAACAAGTTTGAGCCGGAGCTTCTTAGCCGGACCAATCGGCTAATCCGGACCCTGCCCCAGCATAACACGGAGCAATCTAGGTCCGTCGGCCTCACAGACCTCTAGCAAATCACTGCGGCTGAAGGACAGAACTGACGGTTCATCATGTGCCCTTCACCATCTGAAGCAGACTCACCGGACACCCGAAGGAGCCAAGCCGGTCTGGCCATGCGGACTCATTCAACCTCCGACATATCCATCCGGACGTCAAGGAAGCCCAACGTCTCCACTCCCCACTGTGAGAATGAACAACTTCCACCGATGGACGGATCTGTGCTGGAGGGGTCCACCATCGGCAGCAACAGGGAACAATGACCTCCGGTAGGTGGCACTCGGGTCGGCCGTACAACTGCTGACATGGCTTGGGTCAGTTCATCGGCCCAATAACATCATAGGGCTGACGTCAGCACCTGGTCTCCCCCCGTGTGCATCGCACGCTTGCACATTTGGCGCCAAGTCAGGACGACTATATATACCCCGTCAAAGTACTGTTCACAGGACCGTTTTCTGGTATCTCTCCGACCGTTCTTTCAGCTTACAGTTTCTCTCTCTTACCGTTGCTGACTTAGCCATCGGAGGCCCCTCTCGGTCGCTGCCGACCGATGGGCACTGACCTTTGTGTTGCAGGAGCCAAGCAGGAGACCCCTTTTCTCTTATAGGTTACCACTCAACCATCCGAAGCCCCCATCCCAACCATCCGGCCAGAGCCTGAAGGATCTGAAGAGCCCTCGGGACTCTCAGTCACCATAGAGGTGATGGAACCCATATTTCGAAATAGAAAAGGGGGTAGAACCTGCATATCCACATTTTAAGCTACTGCTTCAAAACCATGTGTAATATTTTGATATAGGGGTGAACTATATGTTTGCACTTCGAAATAAACGTACACTGTACAAGTATGAATTGGTACATTTCGATAGATATTGTCAATCGAAATATGAATATGACACAGATGTACAGTTTTAATGAATCAGTGGATTTTGTTAGGACTTTGAATTAATAAATTGGTGGATAATATGGAAAGGGAACATTCATTCTTATGTATAGAACTCTCAGAATATACTCCCGAGAGAGAAAACTTAGAGAAATATATATAGAGAGAAATTGCCATTGAAGTGGGTTTATTGATTTATGTCGAATTCAAGTTTGTTTTGTAATGACCTAAATTCTTTAAATAATTTCTTAAATAGGATTATGGTTGTTGCCGGGTCCCATGCGATGATATTTGATAGTTCAGGGTAGTTAGAGTCCCCGATGTGAAGTTGGTGTGATGGTGAGTCATTCCGGCAATGTGTCAAGGGCCTTCTAGGCCCATTATGACCCCAAAATATTATCTGAATCTAAATATATTCTTCATTAATGTCGTAGAAAATTTAATTGTGAATCCAACGCAATTTGAATCGTCTCATTCGGAGTTTGGACGAAGAAGTTATGTCCAAAACTCTCCCGTCAAATTTTGAGATCCTTCTTGGTGTCACAGCAGAGTGTCTGTACACCGGTGCAAAGTGACTCAGTTGGAAAATTGTTTTAGTTGCACCGGTTTGTGCACCAGTGCAAAGTGATTCTGTTTGGAAATTTTGCCCAGCTGCACCGGTTGGTGCACTGGTGCACATGGTCTTCTAGCAGAACTTTTTGCCCATTAAGGGCATTATAGTCTTTTCACCTTGGGGTCCATTTATAGGTGTGTTATGAGGGAAACCCCCTCATTTTCATCAGACTCTCTCTCTCTCTCTCTCTCTCTCTCTTCTATCTCCTTCTTCTCCCTCTCTCAAACTTCTCCCTTCTCTCTAAGATTTGAGAAGATCCTTGAGGATTTTGAAGAAATCTCCCTCACCAACCAAGGAGTGCTCCCCGAGGGCTATGCATATACGGTTCTGGTTTGTGGCAGTGTGAAGAATCCTTCACCTAGGAATTTCGAGATCCATTGATTCCGATGGGTAAACATCTCTCCTCCACCCTTGTGTGTATGTGCAAATGTCTTTAATTTCTTCATTTTGGTACCCACATGTCTAGATTTTATTTGGTGGCCTAAGGAATGTCTAGGGTTGGGTTGTGGTGGAATATTGGTGGTTGTGTGGCATAGGGAAGGTCTATGGAATTCAAATAAATGATTGTGAAATTTATGCCCACGAGATGTTTGATAAAATGTTTAGGTAGTTTATGGGTCAAATTGATGGAATTCTTGGATTGTGTTGGGGTCAATTGAGTGGGTACATCGTTCTAGGATCATGTGAGCGCTAAGTATTTGACGAAATGCTCGATTCGGTCTTGAAGTCAAATTGTGGTCATAGATATGCTAGGAAAGGTCATTGTACATATGAATGACACAGGGACTTCATAACACCTAGATGTTCGATGAAATCCCCAAGAGAGGTCTCGTGTTGACATTTGAGGTAATGCAATGTTGCGAGGTCGTAGAGTTCGTGTGTGGATGAAATTGGATGATAGAAGACGTAAAGAACATCGTTGGACCCTTGGAACTCATTGAGCACTAAGTGTCCGATGAAATTCCTATAGTGGTCTTTGAATTAAATTGAGGATACACGTGACTTGCCTAGGTGCCTCGAGTAGGAACCATAATGTTGGGATGGCTGTAGTATCCCTTCTTGTACTCTTGGTGTGTTAACTTAGTTGGAAATTCAATTGGTAAGGAATTGAGAAGTAAGGTAGCCCCTCGTGTTGTTGACATCGATTTGGGATCACCCTTGACGACGTCAAGGTGGAGAATGTTAGAGTGGTTAGTTTAACCCCCTTGGTTTCTTCAAGGTTGAGTGTTAGTCCTAAAACACTTAGTCGAATGTAAATAGTCGTGTTTGATTGTCTCTCTTGGTTTGGTCAAGGTTGAGTTATTATTGGAAGAAGTTAACTAATAGATTTAATATACCTAATGAACGTCAAATATGGAGGATGTGCTCTACGAGAGCTACTCGTACCAAATCTTGAATCCTTCACTCTTGACTCACAAACATAATGGAATCAACTGAAAATAGAATCATTTAACGACGTGGAATCAAAGGGTAACTTGGCCCTCCCAATGAATTTGGGAACGACAGAATATTTATGCAGGAATGGACTTATGATGGGATTCCCTGGATAATTGCACTATCCACGACATTGTACACAATGAGGGTAACATGACCCTCCCAACGAGTTGGGGAACGACAGACGGAAAGGATAGTGGGTTGACGAGCCACTATACTGGACCCACTCAAATATGATGCGATTTTCAAATATGATGCGATCCTCAAATATGATACGATCCTCAAATATGATAAAAAAGGAAAATGATAGGATTAATCAAGAATGGATTTATGATGAGATTCTTGGATTTATTCATGTAACAACTCTATGGAACGATTTTCAAATACAGTAAAAGAAAATGAAAGGGTAAATCAAGAATGGACTTACGATGGGATTCTTGAATTTATGCCTATTGCGACGTTTTGGAAACACTTCGGAAGATATGAATAGAATGCGCAACAAGAACATGAAAATATACTTGAATTGTCCAAATATCTTGAAGTGGTACTTGAACCTGAATCCATAACAATGCCTAAGGTTAGAAAGGAACGTATGGTATATTAGTGAGTGGTATCATGGTAAAATAAACCTTAGCCTCTTTTAATAGAACCTTGGGATGGTCTAGTCCTAGTGAAGAAAGTAAAGTGTTGTGTTCGGTTGATAGTCTATTTTAGTTGAGCCTTGGAGACTTCGATAGTGCATTCATTGATATTGAGGGCTTGAGTCTTGTGTCCATGGTCGGTTGTATTCTTGAGTCCAATGTATTTAGAGGAGTTATTGTCACGTCATGTACTTGGGTTCTTTCTTGCCTTTGCTTGCTTGC
>NMUG010003174.1:0-15089 GCA_002855965.1 Monotropa hypopitys
ATTTTATATATTCACCACGCCGTCGTGCTGACGTGTTTTTATACGCTTTTAGTTGACTGCTGTTAGAGTGTTCCACATTTCAGGCTGCAGGAGTTTGTCAGAGTTTCTTCTTTTCAGTTCTGTTAGTAGATGTTGTTATTTCAGTTTCAGTAGTATGTAGTAGGCTTCCGCATTGTTGTATTGTTCTTTCCGTTATTTCGGGCCCTATATCATGTTTATACCCAGTTTGTTGAGCCCAATAGACTATCGTTTGTACTCAGTGATGGTATCAGCATTTTCAGTTTTTATTTAGCAGCTCTTTATTTATAGTTGTGTTTAGTTGGTATCTGTTACTATGATATTGCCACGTCACTAATCTGGTAATTATCTTGTTAATTGTCAGGTTGGGTCGTGACAACTACAGAGATAACCCAGACATCCTTTCTGCAAAAGTCGATGAGCTTTTGCTACTAAAACAAAACAGGGTGGTGTAACAACCTTCTCCCCTTTAAGTTTCGTCTCCCCACCTTTAGATTCTTCAAAGGTAATTGACCTTGAGGTACAATCTATTTTCGCTTTAAACTTGGATAGCCAATCCATACCAATGATCACATCAAAATGCATCATGGTCAAGGGAATCAAATCCATCAACATATAGACACTCCTCCGATAATAGCCTCACAGTTTCTTAAAACTGTTGAGCATACAACGCCCTTACTCGCAGGTTGAGATACCAAAAGATCAAAATCTAATGCTTCAGGGATTCTAGCGATCTTTCTAGCATGCATCGTAGAAATAAAGGAATGTGTAGATCCAGAATCAAATAGCGCATAAGTAGGAAGTCCACAGATAGAAATTCTACCTGCTATGATCCCTTCGTCATTCCTGGGATCACCTGGAATAATAGCAAATGTCCTTCCTTGCCTCTGATTCCAGTTGCCTTGATTAGCATCAATCCTCAGATTTCTGACAGGTACCGTATTCACTCCAATGAGTATATTAGGATAAGCATTTTTGTAATTCCCCACTTGACCACATCCGAAGCACACCATGGGTCCTCTCGCCTAGCATTCTCCTTCATGGCTCTTCCCACACTTGGGACAATTTGGCCTTGGTTGATTGTTGTTTCTTCCTCTCTGGTTCCTTTGCTAATTTCTTCCATAGTTTGCTTTCTTTGAATAGATGGATCCTCTTTGGCTTTGGTTCCTCTTCCTCTCGTTAAACCTCATTGCTTCATCAATATCTTGTTCCACCAAGATAGCTTTGTCTAAGACCTCAGCATACGAAGGTAGCTAGAAAGGACGAATGATTTTCTTTATTTCATGTTTGAGTCCTTCCTCGAACTTTCGAGCCTTCATTTCATTGTTAGCAACTAGATACGGGCATAAACATCCAGGTTTGTAAAATCAGCCTCGTAATCATCCACATTCATTGTTCTCCTTTGATTCAAGTTCTCGAACTCCATCCTCTTTGCATTCTGCATAGCTCTTGGCATAAACTTCTCGCGGAAGTTTTCTAGAAATCTTTCCCAAGTCATATTTGGTTCAACAACGCTCTTTAAGTTTCACCATCTATTCGCTTTGCCCACCAATAAATAAGACACAATCTCAACTTTGTTCAGATCCGTGCATCGAAGAAGACGAAAATTCTTTTCTATCTCTGCAATCCATTCGTTAGCTTTAATCGGGTCCATCCCCCCAGGAAACGTTGGAGGTTTGAGTTTTAGGAACTCTTTTACAGCTGCCACGTTGTGAATCTGCTGTGCAGGATTAACACCTTCATTCGCGTGGATTGCTGGTGGTTCGACCACAGGTTCTGGCTGTCGACGCATTTGCTCGATTGTAACTTGTTGAGCTTGGACAGTTCCAGCTAATGTCCGCACCATGTCGCGTAATTCAGCAATCTCGTAACGTTCTTATCCGTTTGCTCGCGTATTAACCATTCTGATAAATAAATACCTTAATTAAAAAGGTGGAATTATTTTCAACATAAAACAGGAAACATAACAACATGAATGTGTCCGGTACACACAAAAATACTCCGGATATAGCAACTAATAATCGTCACTCATTATCTGAGTCACAAGACCACTCATAAGGAGGGTAGATCCATTCCTGATAAACTATTTATAGGTTATCCTCAAGATCAAGGTTCTCATTTAAGATGAATGGTATGTCGACTAGCCCATACACTACTGGTAGATCTGCATCGAGCTCTTCCTCTTCCATTATCATGTCCTCCTCTTCCAGAAGGTTTTCCTCTGGATCTGATTCTTCGTCGACCTCCACATTGCAATCAAGATGATGCAGAGCTATCATGAATATCTCATAGAGACTCCATTGCGGCATCCATTCCCTTGCCATAGAGCAAGCCTATTCTCTGAGCCTGAGACGATAGTCTATCATTACTCAAATTTGCTCTTCAGTACGATGCATATTCGCATATGCAACCTGTGTTGCAATGCTGTAAGCCATGTGTGTAGCATCCTCAATGAGCCTTGCTTCCATTTCTTCTCCTTCCAAGAGAAACACTCCTTGAAGTCCAACTTCACGGTGACCATCAGAATCGTCACTAGAATAGCCGTCGTTTTCAGAGTAATCAGAGTCGCTGCTAGACATAGCTACAGAACTCATAGTATAAGCATGCATCCTCAAGGTAATTCATCTCCAAATATCATTTTGTACTTCTAAGTGCGTGCCTTTCTTCCTAGCTCTGGTTTGTTCAGAAATTCATCAACTCTTTCTCTAATAACACTTCTGTCACGACCCATCCCGTTTATAGGATGAGTACATGACCGGCCAACGAGCAAGCTCGCTAAAGGCCTAGATAAAAAAGTCGAGAAATTTCTAAACAATTTAATTAAGCGGAAACTTGAACAATAAAACCAGAGCAGTGCATATCATTCTCATTAATTTCCCATGGTTACAAAATACAAGCTCAAAACAGCCAATACAACAGAAGATCTTCATAATACAAAAGGATCTCCAAAACATCTCTAAACATAGAACTGTCACCTCATTCTTCATCCTGACCTGAAATGGTATTAGAAAATGCATAAGCTATAAAACTAGAGTGAATCACTACATATTGCAGTACAAGTTTCATGGATTAACAATCTTTCCTGCAAAATTAGATTCACAGACAAAATATGGCTCAAAGGCTCAATAGTAATAAAAATGCTTATCATAATTTCCCTCTTGCTGAAATCTCATACCAACCTGTATATTTACTTCCAAACACAGTTCATCATTTTATAATTTGGCCTTTGTCGTATAGGCTCATCATTCAAAAATTTCATCATCTTGCCCTTGTCGTATGAGCATTCACCACACAACATTCATACTTTTCTTGTGTCGTATAAGCGTAGTTATTCATGATATTATGCTTGTGTCGTATAAGCATTTTATGCCTTATGCTTCTGTCGTGTAAGCATATCAATAATTTGCTCATACCTTGTGCTTTTGTCGTATA
Organism: Monotropa hypopitys; assembly: GCA_002855965.1. Classification (NCBI taxonomy): domain Eukaryota; kingdom Viridiplantae; phylum Streptophyta; class Magnoliopsida; order Ericales; family Ericaceae; genus Monotropa; species Monotropa hypopitys. Next base: position 3,451 of record NMUG010003174.1, read on the forward strand.
AGTATCTCATTTCCGTTTCATCTCAATTTCAATTTTTTTCCTTATAATCTCATTATAACTCCTTGTCGTATGGATTTTCATAAAACAATACATCAATCAATATTCCAAATTGTTCATCCATGTTTAAATAAAAATTTGTGCATAATCCTCACTTCAAAATTCTCTTGGAAATAATATATCATTTCGTGTTCAATAGCCATAATCATATTTTCAAAGGAAATGCACTAGAAAATATACGAGTAGAGCAGTATATAGAGATTCACCTGAATAGGGATTCCTGAGGCTTCTAGATTTCCTTTCTCCTCAATAAAAGCTATCCCAAATCTGGATAATAAATCATATATCAAAATTCCATAGAAACTACTACCCAAGTGTACTACCGAGCTGAACTAACCAAAGCTAAGTCTGTCGGAGACTCTAGTCCGGAGGGTAGAGTTTACTATCTACTCTAAAGCTAATCTGACTGAAGAACTATTTGCCGAACTTCCAACTGGGCAGAAAGACTAAACTAAACTTGACCGAAAGTCTTTGATCTAGCCGAAGTCTTATAATTTCAATGTTCTGCTCATACGAGCTGTTGGAGACTCAGGCCTACCAACCACTGCTCTGCCGAGCTGAGACACTGCCGACCGACTAGTTGACGAGCTGCCCTGTTATGGTCCGGACATCATTTTGATCAGAGTAAAAGTACAGATTTTCAAGTTTTGGTTTCAAGATGGTTATAAGTCGAAAATGACCGAAGGACTGTTTAAAAGGTTTTGGGCTAATTTCCTGAACAAAATAAGTTATAGCCGAGCTGATAAAACCAAAGAACGGAAGGTCTACTGCCGAACACAATTTACTTCGGACAGAGTGATGATCAATCAATCAATATATGTATGGGAGTGCGACCGGACTAATAAACGACTTGACCGAACTAAAATAATGATCTGGGCATAAACTTAGGGAATGTTAGCTTTGCCGAGCAAAAAATAAATGGTTTATCGATTTGGCCGAGCACAATTCTGTCGAGCAGAACAACTGCGGGTGAGCGACAACAATAGTGTGCGGGAAGACTCCGAATGATTTTGCTGAGCTAAAATCATTAAAGCAAGACTTGAATTTAAGTCTGTCGAGCAATAATTTAGTATTCTAGGGCCCTTGCCGATCACAAAATGATAAAAGACAAGTGTTATACCTTTAGCCGAAGCTTGATGTGCCGAAGGTTAATTGATCAAAGCTGAATAGCTTGTGCCGAACTAATTCGGCTGTAAAGGATGTCTTGCTGAGCTCAAAGCAATATTTACCGAAGTGAAACGAGTTGTCTGGAAGTCTAAAAAATGATTACCGAGCTAAAAAAGAATTTGACCAAAGCTCAAACAATGTTTCTGAAGAGTTTGGACGCACGACTAAGAGTTGTCGAAGACTGGTATGTTGATTGGATGTGCGGCAGTTAGGTTTTTGAACAAATGGATGGATGGGCTGCACGACAAATGAATTGCCAAGCACTCAAGCACAAATGAGATACTCACCGAGCTGAAATGCTTCAGACAGAGTTTTTAGAGAGAGAAACAGAGAGTCTGGGTGTTCTCAATTGTCATTGTACCAAAACGAAGGAATGACTCAAGTATTTATAGGTAAGGAGGGAATAATTGATCCGAACTGATGGCAGACAACCAAATGACGCCACTCACCATAAGTGGTCCCATCGGCCGCCAGCCTTGGCTTCTTCTGCCGATATGCTTCATGACATCAGCCCACTACAACACTTTTGTCTTACTGGACAGAGTGGTTGTCCAGATGGACTGCCCACATGGCCGAGCTGCCACACAGCTGTTGACCTGGCCGAACCTCCACGTGGCCGGACACCCACTGTTCGGCGGACCTTGGGTTTACTCCCCAAACTTCCTTCTTTTTCACTTAAGCCCCTAAATTAATTTCTCTTGCATTTCTACGATCTTAAGGCTCAAATAAATATCAGAAAATTCTTCAAAAATTTCCAAAAATTATATTTGCATAATTAAATATTTCCTAGGATCGGGGTCTCACAAAGTGGAGTTATGAAACTTTGTAGAAGATTTTTATATATCTTTGCTCGCATTTTGTAGTAAGAGCAGTTTTCTGGCTTTAGGAATATATGATTAATATTACAAAGCATATGTGAGAGTATTGTGAGGATCTCATCAATTACATCTGTAACCTTCCGAGACATCTATTTCTCTTCTTATAATAAAATCCTCTACCATGTTGCTACCCGTAGACATAAATATATACATTGTATACTAAACCATGTTAAATCTATGTGTTCTTGTGTTTTTTTTCTCTTTTCTATTTTGTGATTCGTTCGATTAATTATTTCAATCAATTACATTTGTTTGTTTTCGGCCCTTTAGTACAACATGTTGCAAGCACCTAAATTCTGAGGTCCGGAAAAACTGTACTACAGTGAAGAGCAAAGTTCCATAAATCAGACGCCCTGCCAAAAAGGCTACTGGCAGCATAATCTTGTATCCCTTAAGTTGCATTTCTCTAATAGTAATAAGACTGGATGAAAACGTAACATTCACCAACCAAATGGGCTCAAACAAAAATTGAAAGAAAAGAAATGGCGCTAAACTGATATACTGATGCAATTACAGTGTATTCAAAGGTCTGCTAAGTAACTTTTCTCTCCATAATCTTCTCAGATAAAAATGAATTGTCATGATTTTAACATTTCTCTAATTGCAAAAAGTAAGAAAGATGTGCAGAAAGTAGAGGTAAGATGTAGAATTTTTTCTTCGTATGTAACTAGTGGTCTAGTACTAGTGGAATCCAATTTCAAGAGAGCATGAAGAAAGGTCAGGGAGCATCATAGCCCAAAGCTTTTCAGAGAGCTTGAGGCTTCTGTCGCTTCATGTGCTGAAGGATTGGGTCCTTAACCTGCAAAATTGGAAGCAATTTCAGAGTATGGTCTCCTAAATTATCCCTTCAAACTGATGACAAAGTCGAAGCATACAGTGCTTGCTTTCCTTGACTGCTTTCCCTGGGTGGACCTACTACCAATAACAGCGTCATCAAAATGATCGTTAGTTCCATTTACTCTCTCTTTTTCCTTCCCATGTGCAAAACTCTCTCCAGATGTTACTGGCTGCACAAAAAATAACAATATATTTCCCATTGAACTTACGTGGAACGTGGGATTCAGGAAGTGGTGATAAGTAAAAGGAAAACAGTGTTTTTTAACTACAAGAGCTAACCTCAGCTCTGCTAATGGGGGTGTTTCCGTGACCTCTTGCCATTGAAACAGTCTGTTCTGTTCTAATAGAGCCGTTCTGAATTGTTTCAGATTTGCCCCTTGTGCGAGTGAGATCTGATCCAATGGACTGGAGAACGCCACAGGTGGACATGTCCTTGTGGTTGCTTCCTGATCATCAAAGAGCATTCTCAATTTCTATTCACGAAAACAAGGGGGACAAATCTATAATGCAGTATTATATGAAAGTAAGTATATTGATTGGCATACCCATTTTCTGAAATTCAACGTGGTTGGAAACTTTATGTGATTCATTAATATCCAGATCCTGATCAGTTGACTTAAGATCAAAACAATGAAATATTCAATGATACAAGAAATTATGCACCAAAAGATAAGTCTAATAATCACCATGGCACTAATGTCCAACGACTTTCTGACTTCCACTAGCTTCTTCTTAGTAAGATCGGAATGGATCACACGTTTTCCTGAGAAAAATAATGATAAAAGTAGACAGCAATTTTACTCCCACAGCTGACTATAGGCTGAAAAGAAAATGATAGTTTGACAGCACACACCAAGCTTGCCACTTCTTTTGGCTTCAAGATACCCGTCGCAGGTCATTTTATCAATTAGCTTGCGCGCTGTAGTCTGGTTGACTTCTTCAAGCTTGCTCTGAAGCTTTGCGACACTGATGTAGTTCATCGGAAGAGCATGATACAAAGCCTGGAAGTACACCATGCAGGACAAGTTACCAAACTAGTAATCATACACTGGTAGGGTAGAAAGCAGACATCACCAAAACTGTGATAGGTCTGCCAAAATTAACTGGGACGAGATGAAACATCTGATAAACTGACTAGGTAAAACCCATACCAAATTTTCTTTAGGCTAATTGTACATTCAATTGATGTCCAAGAAAATTCCACAAAGTAAAATACATAACGGGAAAGAATAGTATGTTTGCATAAAGTTTGACTCTAACAGGCTTCTCTATTTTCTCTGTCTTAGTTTCTATACAGGATGGAGTGGTTCTGTTTAATAAGAAACTTGAAGTTCCCAACTTCGCATTAAGGCCCCAGCAAATGAGAACTCAAAAGTAAAGGCAGATTAAGACAAGGGAGAAAGGTAATTTAGAGGTCAACACTAACCTATCCTTAGAAAATGGCCTATCATCATAAAATGTCTATGTAACTACTTAATTAAAAAGTCAGCTTATAGTAGACCTTATTCCATAAAAAAGAATTAACTCTCACCTTCATGTACATGTGATCTTCAACAGTACCCTGCTTAGCTTTCTTGCCATCTGGGGCATCCATTTCATCTTTTACAGCATCGAATCCATAGTCGAATTTCTAAGATTGTCATTTTGTTAAAGAGATAAGAGCAGAACTACAAGCCAACGATATCAAGAACATACAAAATTCAGACCGGCAATGGAATTAAATAAACCTCCTTTTGCTTGTTGATGGTATAACTGTCAGTTCCACTTTTAGATAGAGTTCCTTCCTTAACTAGCTTGTCCATAATTTCTGCAAACCAGCCAAAAAAAATTAAAACTCAAACTATGTTACAGATTAAAGGTTTAGGACCGGATGATTTCTTTTTCGAGCTTGAATCATATCCTCCTTTTACCTTCTATTAAAACCTGCAACCAATCAGTTTGGTGTTAATTTTCTTGATTTAAAATGGCTGGTAAATAGTTTGTTAAACTAGAAAAAAGTAACACAAAAGGTCTATACAACTGAGATGTCAGGGAAATTTGAGAAAACATCGGTGAGCTCAACAGAGTCAAGGTGGTAACAACTGATCCAGTCCTTCACTCGGCCTAATTGCTCTTCATCTTCCATTGGATCTTGAGTATCCTCTGCATATTGGTGATTTGCATTGTGGATTATGATATGCGCGGAACTTTTTCTTAAAAAAGCAGCATGTTTGGTCGTTTATAACAAATCACCTTCAGAAACCGTGCCACTATCAGGAGCATGCTGCTTATCTGTCAAAAATTAACAATATCATTCCCATTTTAAACTTCAGGAATACTGGCAATACCTAATGTGTAAACAAGCTCCTACAGCCAAACACATTCACAAGTAAATACCTATTGGAACGATTATGTATTCGTTCGCTGGCGAAGGGCTAATCTGAAATGAGTAATATAATATCAAGTAATTAAGTGAACATTTGGGCTACATGGTAAATCAATCTCCATCTGTTAGTGAAGGTCATGACAGACGAAAAATAGAAGTAATGATAACAAATTACATCAATGTCAGATTCAGAATATTCATCCCGTACAGAATCAGCTCCTAAGCTCACATCATCGTCTTGAAGGTCATCATTTTCATCCTCACAAGGATCAAGCACACTCTTAACCTGTATAAAGTTTAAACACAACAAATAGCTGAAAATTGGAACAGGGACGAAAGTGTCTCAGAGCAACCTACTATCTTTACCTTGAGTGCTAACACAAAATGTTTGCTGTTCACATTCCCAACCTCCATTTTTAGAGGATTTTTTGTCCATGGACTATGCGCTTCTTGTTCTGTGCAACTTCTGAAAAATGGAGGTTCATAGTCCACAGGCTGCAGAATCAATTACAGTGTGATCATAAATTTTCAAATGTAAAGGCAGTGAAAAGAAGGATTTTAGTTGCATACTGAACTAATAACAAACCAAAACACCCCAGAATTTCCCATTCCAGCAGTTTACAGTTTGATAAGTATAACCCTTACAACATACATATGTAAAAGTTGATAACAGGGTTGGTTTTATCATTGGACAACTGACGGAAAAAGCACAAAAGGTACACACTGATGCAAATTATAGGGATATACTAGGGCATGTGAGTTGCATTATTCAATTCGCGAGTCTTTTTCAGTGCACGACATCAGATTTATTTTCGCTTTTCTGTGCCTTTAGTTAGTTGATAGAGAAAAAAAATGATTCTAACACTCCAAGAGTTTACCAATAGCAATACTTTGTTGGAATATGACTAAGTGTAGGGCATACCGTAACATCATCATAGTAGAGGAGTTTCATCAAAACAATGCGCTGAAACAAGAATTCAAATATCTTATTGTCAAGAGCATTGCAGTCTGCCAGATTTTATAGACAGTGAAAACCACATGTATGATGCAACCTCTTAGTGCCATCACTGAAAATATTACCTCTTCTGGCATTTTATCGAGAGTTCTCATCAACTGAATGAGTGTCCGGACCATTTTGCAGGCAGAACTCCTGGATATGTCAATTCGTATCACAAATGCGTATAAACTTGGAAATTCAAAATCCAATGACGATAGGCTTGATTAATTTGTATTCAGTACCTCATCTGATTGGGAGTAACTTCCGTCATGGAGTTGCATTTGAATGTTCCTCCCTTCTTGTCTCCGGTGCGATTAATATTCATTAATACCTCTTGGCTATCAGAATTAGAGTAACTGAAAGAAACTGCAGGAAGTGAAATAAAAAGTTAGGTACTAATTATCTCTGTAGTGGTCTATCACTGAAGACTCTACACGGTATCTTGACCAACCACATTACATGACATCATTACTGTGATCCAATACTAACAGAGGCAGTGATACTCCAAAGGAAATGGATAATTAGAATCTTACATGCATATTCCTCAATCATTGGACCTTCCACTGTTTCACAAACACAAAACAACAGCGTTCTTAGGTACTTCTTTTGCAATGCATCATAGACACCTACAAAAGGTTTAGTAACACAATAAGATTAACAAAAATGTAAGAACAATCAGTGTGCAATTTTATATCAGATCAAAAAGCTTCATGCCTTTCTCCATCCAATCAATCAGTCTGCGTGACTCTGCATCCATTGGCATGAGCTTCTTAATCTTCATCTCTGTTTCATGATTTTATAAACAAGTTAAAACATGAATTCCATGGCAAAATCAAAGAACAACATCAGATAAAAAGCTCACCTAGGGCGGGAACAGACTTATCACTGAAATATTTCTCAGGAAAAAGGCCTCTGATGTAACTAATGTTAAAAATGGCAATCCGCAGCAGGTTCCTTGTCTGATTCAGATAAAACCATTAGAGAACGGGAGAATAACACTTAAGGTATAAGACCTGAGTTGAGTGAGCTGTCTGTATTAGTCAAAGAACTATTGAAGATCAGAATTATCACCAACTCATACCGATATTGTTTCAGTGAAGCTTTTGAACAAATATTTTGTAAAGGTTAAGAGGGAAAACACCACAGATTTAAACTCCATGAGATTTTACTGTACGGTTTATGTCCAAAACGATAGTCAATAGTAAACTCTGTTTTCTGTATCACATCAACACGATATAGAAATCATCAGTATTTTTACGAACAATCTCACTAGTCTCCAATTAACTATTAATTTACCATTACACCACATGATAAAGTATCTAGAAATGTCGAAAAAGGCTAAGGTTCGCTATCATTTGAAATGCATAAATTCACTGAGAAGTTAGAAGCCAAAACAACATTGAGGTTCAATCTAGCATCCATTATCTAATGCAGTGATCTGAGCGTATGAACCCTAAGAATTCAAATTAGTAGTCCACCTTGTCAATTACAAAGAAGAAAAGCAGATTACGAGATACATCCTTAATTTCATGACTGAATATCAAAATCAGACGTATGCTAGATCAAGTGAATCATGTACGTTGATGTCTGATTCATTATGAAAATTCCGCTGACGAAGCTATTGAAATAACATTTTAAAAAAAATAACAGGGAAAATGTATGTGTTTAAACTTCCCGTTTTTACTATAAAATATAATGAGTTGTTGTTCATGACAGCTTCCGCAGGCATATCAACACAATACAATCAAAATCATCTGCACCTGACTGTATTTCTACAGACACACTCATTCGTCTTAATAAGGCATCTGGTATTTGAAATGCAGTAAATTCGCTTATTGATTCGAAGAGAAAACAAAACTGAGGTTCGATCTACTAAGTTTTATTCTACACAATGGTCTACATAACAAAGACACAAGCTCAAATTCGGAGTTCAAAATTCCATTAAAAACGAAGAGGAAACAGATTGACCCCACTCTACATCTTCGAGTATATGAATACCGAATCAGAATTATACCAGAAGAAGTGAATCCTGCTCGGTTATCTCTGATTCCTTCACTTGTTGTACGACGACCTGAGCCATTGAGAGGATTGTAGTGAGTTCGCATCATAAGAAACAATGAATCGAAAATAGAGAAATAGAGAAGGCGCGAAGGAGATGAAGTAGACATGAATGCTCCGAAGAGAGTTGTCTCCTCACCATGATTTCGAGTTCGTAGAGCAAATGAGGAGAACTGGCGGGAGAGGAAAGCGTGGAGCTGTGTATATGTAGTTGTGGGCACGCGAAACCTAACCATGGTTAGGAGGCAACTAGATGTGGTTAGATTGACCAACGCGAATCGCGTTGGCAGTTGGGAAAGTTGGAGAAGGTGTAATTTACTCTCAGAGCAGGGGTGCTTTGTTTCGGTTTCGACAACGAATGGAACTCACTCTTTGAATAAAATACGTTCGCATAATAATTATTTGAAGATGAAAATGCAGAAATCTTGATCTTACCTTCGGCTCAAACATGTAACTATTCGTAGATCCAACAGAAGTGTAGATTGACTGAGATGAAATACCTCCCATGCAGGGGCGGATCCAGGATTGGACATCGGGAGGGGCCGGGCACCAGGGGAGGGGGCCGGGGAAGCAATTTTTTAACTATTATCCTTAAAAAATCCTTTAACAAAATTTTTAATATAAAAAATCACTAAAAAAATTTTTTTTGGGTTTTTTTTTTAAATTTGGCGGGGGGCGGGTCCCACCGGATCTCCTGGATCCGCCCCTGCTCCCATGTCATTCACACATTAAGTAACTAACTATTGAGTATAGCAAAACCGTGTAAGAATATGTACAACGAGAACCAGTTACAATTCAAAACATTGTGTACACGCTTGTCATTCCAATAATGTCTTTTTTCCAAATTAATGAATACTGGTGCATACCCGTGTATAAAGATATTGAATTAAGATTTCGATGTCAACTTCTATTCTTATTAAATTTTAAGTGAAAATAAAGATATGATCGAATATTATCTATATTTTGTCTTATTTTTTTATTTTTATGTCAATGTCGTCCCTAGTGAAATACTCATGCATAAAGATGCAAATCAATATCGTGCTCGTGTTATACACGTACCAAAGTGAAAATATAACTATATTAGAAAGAAAAAAGTAATAGACAATAAAAAATAAAAGTTTAAGTAATATATTAGTATAAATAAATATAATTATGTTAGAAAATAAAAATATAATTATGAATTACATAAAATATTAGAGTACTAGTGAATATAATTATGTAACGAAATATCAAATAAAATATAATTAGAAAGGGGGTAAAATATATTTATTACAAAAATTAAAATCTTGAGTAAAGAATTTTTGTTCACTAAATTTAATTTTGAGTTTAATCTTGACTATGAACAGAATAATAATTCTATTATTACTGTTCAAATCATAAATTTAAACAAAAAAACAAAATACCATGTTGATACCCCATTTTGGCTCAGTACCTGGAATCAGTCAAGTCAAGACCAGAATAAATCAGTCAACTTCAGAACCGGCTGAATCGGACTCAGAACAGATCAAAACGTATTCCCGGCATGTCTGAACCTTCTCACAAGCAGCATCGGCAACAAACACGGATGACTTATCGATGGACAAACGTCGGTAAAATGTCAAAGAACATTTCTCCAAAGTCAGATTTTGAAAACGATGTGTGGTTTGCAACAAACGGTAAACAGATACCGAAAAAGCCGACACACGACATGCACTCCAGACCGGTATCAACAGAAACTCACATGAATGTCCGAAATTCAATCTCTCAATAAAAATTCGACTGTAAAATCATTACTGAGAAATCTGCATGATCACCAACGTCATTGGGTGAAAATACGGGATTTATTCGGATCCGAACGTCATTACGTTCGGAGCGTCAAGGAATGACAAGTCGGCATCGAAAATGTGCAAACCGATTTTTCATGGAGTCTTGACGAAGAGACAAAGATTTACTGCAAGTCAGTTTCTGCAAATTATCTCACGATGGTGAAACGAGCACAATCCGAGATATTCTGTGTGAGGAGAAAGGGTCGGAAAATAAACGGTTCTTAAAGAATCGTCCGATTTCGGTGGCGACAATTTTAAAATTCATGATTCAAGCCAATAAAAATTGTGGCGACATCAATTTTCCTCGGCAACGGGACCCGCGACGTCGCAGAGTAGGAAGCTCAGAGAGTTCCGGTTCAGAGCAGTGCAGTGTATAAATTCTTTGGAAAATAAAAGGAAAATCAAAAGAAAATTCTCCCTAAAATAGGGAAAGGCTATTCCAGGCCCGAATAAATCATCCAAATCAAGCCAAAAGAGTGCCAAACCACCCCAGCTCCCATCCAAAGGGAGCTGGTCAATGATGACGTCACTGTCGCACCTATAGGTGCGACAGCCTTCTATAAAAACAGGCCACTCCTTGGCCATTGGGAGGAGGATCCATAAGCTCAAAATCTCTGCCCAACACTCTCTTAATATTCTGTTCCGAACAGAATACCTTTGGCATTTCCAATAATCACCCTACCTAGCCTAAATCATGTCCAAAGTCTTCTAAAATCATCCTAGCCATTTTTCATCCACCCAAAACTCCTCAAATCAGTCCTCACATACTAAATCCAGCAACCAAAAACCCAAATCCTAAAATCCAAAATCCAAACAACCAAACAAACCATTTCCGATAAGCCGAAAAACCATACGGACTAACCGAACCTCTGCCGAAATTCCGTCAAACCATCCATCCTTCATTTAAATTTTACATTTTAGATCATTGTATAGAAGGTCTTATTTCATTCTAGGAAAGTCCCGGTTACCATTTCGGGACTATAGTCTCGTATTAGTAGGGGCGGCACCCGAATACTATACGTTATTATAATCGTACGAATCGAAATCGGCGAACTTATCCTCCACTGATTTGTAATTCCGTCAAGGTATATGAATACATATTTCTTTTTAATCGCAGCGATGTAATCCCATTTCAAGAATTGATCTTAACATTCATATATTAAGGAATCAATCTCCTAACTTTCAAGATGAGATATATCGGACCTGAGTTGGTTATATGACCGACCGGCCGCATAAATCACACGTTGATACCCCGAAAGTTGATTCTCTAATATATCAATGTTCTTTCTTTTTGCAAGAATTGATCTTCTAAAAATTCAAGTGGAGATACATCAGACCTGAGCTGGTTACATAATCGACCGGCTGTACAAATCACGCATTGATGTCTTGAAAGATCAGTTCTTTATAACATTCATAAAATCAGTTATCCTCTAAAAAATTGATCTTCTAACTTTCAAGTGGAGATACATTAGAAC
>NMUG010003175.1:0-15089 GCA_002855965.1 Monotropa hypopitys
AACTTACATCAAAACAACAGAATACTCACTATCTTTGGGCTCATAATGTATTAACATCACCCTAAATAGCAAAATACTGTAATGCACGCAATTAACATACGCTATTGTTTCAATGCAGTACAATTAAAAAAACATGAAATATCCACAGAAATGAATTGAAAACATTTTCAAGATACGAGTAACTAAATCACTCACCGCCAATGCAGTAAGGGATCAATAAACATGTACATAGTACTCGTTAACAAGCACATCTACCCGGCAATAAAAATGTTTTTGCATGAACTTACCTTTAGGAGCCATTATTGAATCATTCTAGCAAATCCAACCCAAATGAAAATCCAAATACAAATACAAACAAATTAACATTCTCAGTCCAAAATACTATTCAAAAGAAATTAGTCACATGTATGCTGTTGATAATTAGAGATTATCAACAGATAAATACATCCTTTGATCAAACCTGGTATGTACAGTCCTTTGATCAACAGATAAATACATTTTCAACTTGTTTTGGAGAAGTATTTTCCCAATCAATGATCTTCTCCACATCAGCTTTTGTAACTTGGAAATTGTCACAGTTCCGTATGGTAGATTCCAAAAGTATCCTGATAGAGTAGGGAATCAAGTCTGTAATGTACCAGCAAATGAAAGGATTAATTAACTCATCACCAATTATGTCAAGTTGCACATCTAGTTTTATGCTTCCTCTCTACAAATGTTGCAAGCACAGTCTTAAAACGTTATTACCTTGTGGCAAATACCACAATGATCATCACCAGGGTAACTAATCGGGTTCGGGATTGAAGAAAGCTGATTCGAGGTCTCACCCAAATAATTTTCACCCGAGAAACCCTGATTTGCCTCTTTGAAAACGTACAGATCCACTCGATACCGATCAGAACCCATAAATCCATTTTCAGTACACAACCCGCCATTTCCATGCCGCGATCCTGCGTGTAAGTCGGGATGGAAACTCCTCCACCGATGATCTTTTCCGAATCTAGAGGGTCGACCGTCGTTGCTAATGACGAGGACGATGAAGGCGACGATGAGTCGACGATGGAGTTGGAGGGGCTGGGGAGGAGAAGAGGCGAGGTCGGGAGTGACGGCATCGGAGTCGGTGGAGGAGGAGGGATTTGGACTGTGAGTTATCGAAGGTGAGGTCGTAGAACAAAAGTGGGTTTTGCTTTCAACTACATACGTATTTTTTACAAATTCATAAATATTAAAATTAATTAATTAAGGGGGACAAACTGATATAAGGGCCAGTCTACGTTAGCCAAGGATTCTGACGGTATTCATCTTTGCAACAGGAACAAACGTCTCTTGATAATCTACTACATAGGTTTGTGTAAACCCTTTTGCCATTAACTGGGCCTTGTAACGCTCTATTCATCCGTTAGCCTTGTGTTTAACAGAATACACTCATTTGGATCCTACAGTACACTTACCCATGGGTAGTTTAGTTAATTCCCCAGTGCCATTCTTATGAAGGGTTTTCATTTCCTCTACCATAGCGTGTTCCATTCAGAAATAGCCAGAGCATCTTGAAAATGATTAGGTATGCTTACGGAAGAAAGTTTGGACACAAAGGTTCTATATTTGGAGGATAAGTGGGAATAGGACACAAAGTTTGATATGGGGTATTGAGTATAAGATCTCACCCCCTTTGTTTGAGCAATAGGAAGATCTAGATTCATGGTGTCAGGAGTAATAGCATTAGTAGGCTCAGTGCTATCAGTAGTAGAGTTACCTGGACTCTTATCAAGAGAAGGAGATGGCGGTGAAGGATAAGACATGGTCTCTTGTATCCAGTTAACCTTCTGTCGTGCTTTATCTCTGATATACACTTGTTCGTTGGTTGCCTCTCTTCCTGTCTCTATTGAAGTATAAGGGGTATCATGGACAGTTGATATCTCACCTTCTGTTTTAACACTAGAGACAAGAAGATCTTCACACTTCTCTTCACACTGAATCTCCCCCTGAAGAGATGATTGTGACATCACAAAGTAGGACTGTGACTCAAAGAAAGTAACATCCATGGAGACAAACCACTTACGAGTAGGTGGATGATAACACTTGTACCCTTTCTGAGTAGAGGAGTACCCAAGGAAGACACATTTGACAAACCGAGGATCTAACTTTCCTCGTGATGGAGAGTGATTGTGGACAAAACACACACACCCAAAATTTTTTGGAGGGATAGAAAATATGGCTTCAGACCCGAGTAGGACCTGAAGAGGAGATTTTTTGTGGAGGACTTGAGTTGGAAGACGATTAATGAGATAGGTGGCTGTAAGAACAGCATCTCCCCAATACACTTGTGGAACACCCATAAAGAACAACATGCATCTGCTGTAACGAGGAGATGTCGATTTTTTCGCTCGGCTACTCCGTTTTGTTGAGGAGTATTAGTGCATGAGGTCTGATGGATAATTCTGTGATGGGAAAAATATTGAGCTAGTCCTGAGTCAATGTATGCACTTCCATTGTCCGATCTTAGGATTTTGATGACAGCATTAAACTGACAAGAGACCATTTTGTGAAAATGTTGAAAGATGGAGTAGACTTCCCTTTTTTCTTTCATAAGATATACCCAGGCGGTTCGATAAAAATCATCAATAAATGTAACAAACCATCTATGACCTTTTATTGACTGAATACGAGCGGGACCCCAGACATCAGAGTGAATTAAAGAGAAAGGAACATCACTTTTAGTAGAACTCGGAGCAAAAGATGCTCTATGATGTTTTTCAAGTTGGCAAGACTCACACTGAAACTTTGATAAGTCTTTATTACAAGAAACTGAAGGAAACAAGTGTTTAAGCAAATAAAAAGAAGGATGCCCAAGCCGATGATGCCATAGCCATAAATCCTTTTCGCTGCCTGAGAGCTGGATGGAATGATGTGCTGACTGGTCCAGTTGATCCAGGATGTAGAGACCATGCTCCTTTCTACCATTGACAATCATCTTCCTCGTGATAAGATCCTGAAAAATACAATGATCAGGAAAGAACGTCACACTACAATTCAGATTATGAGTAAGACGACTTAAGGATAAGAGATTTACAGAGAAAGTGGGAACATGTAAAACAGAGGATAGAGGAAGAGAATGAGTAGCATGGATTAAACCTTTCCCAGAAACAGGGGAAACAGTGCCGTCAGCAATCCTGACTCTGTCACTTCCTGAAGAAGGCTTATAATCTAAGAAAATGTCAAAGGATCCAGACATATGGTCAGACGCACCAGAATCAATTATCCAAGGTAAAGATTGGTGAGTCAAAAAAGCACTGGTGGAACAGACTAAGTTACCTCCATGAGCAAGAGAGGCAGGGAATGCATTCTGGGATGTATCTGTAGTTGTGGATGAAGGTTGTCGTCCTAGGACCCGACGAAGAACATCCTCAAGTTCTGTTGAAGTCATGCCTGAGAGAGCATCTAAATATGGAGCAAGAGAAGTATCCGCTATGCTGGCCTGATGAGCACGTAGATGTGGGTGAGACCCACATCCTCTATTCTGACCAGATCGTCCTCCACGATTGCCAGAACGATCTCCACGCCCCCTGATGGAATCCCATGAAGCTTCCAGCACGTCTCACGAGTATGTCTAGGTATGTGGCAGTAATCACAGAATATATGTGCCTTCCCTGAAGAAGAAGAAGAAGAAGAAGTGAGAGACTCCAGTGGCTGCTCTGAAAAATGAAATGGATATGTCCTTTAACCCTCGGGCTGCCTTGGTAGGACGAGGGAGGTTTCATGAGGGTTTTCAGCAACGAAAAATGAAATGGATATGTGCTTTAAACCCTCGGGCTGCTCTGGTAGGACGAGTGAGGTCTCGTGAGGGTTTTCAGCAACGATAACCCACAAAACACAGTAAATTGCTTAAACATGGCATGCCAAAACATGCAAGTCAAACTCAACAACAAAAAGAAAGGAAAAAGGGATCCTAGAAAAGAAGTGCGGGCAAACTAAGTTCAATAATGCTATCAAGTGTAAAAATTAGTCACGGCATCAAGATTAACGTGTATGTTCAAGGCTTTTTTTCGTCGCAAGTGAGACAACAACCCAAAAGTCTATCCGGATCGAGTCTCGACTTCGATTCTTACTGTGTCATGCACTCAACAAAATAAGACTTTCGAAACAAGATGCATATCTCAAACTCTCCTATGTGCGGGCAAAGGATATGTATAATGAAAAACTAAAACATTCCGCACATCTTGACACGAATGAAAGCTCTATATAAGTGGATGGATCTCATGACTAGAAATGCATAACAAAGTGAACATGTGCGCTAAATTGACATGTACAAATGATTGTCGGCCTATAGGATCAAATAGGTCTTTCCGGTTATAACGTAAGGTAAGGGAATGTATCTTACACGTATCGGACATGTGTCGGGCTAAGGGTTTTCTTTGTATGCTTGAGAATAGGCATATACAAATGATAGAGGGCAAATCAATCAACGGGGCCCTCGTTAACTAAAATACACCTCCAAATCTTTTACTTTTCAACTACGCCTTATTCATTTTTTTCTATTTCCTCAACCACCAATACATCCCAAAACATAAAGAACAAGGTGTTTCTTCTTTACAAATGATTAGGTGACCCCCCAACTTGTTTAGTTTTCCAACTTTTGGAATTTTATGATTTGTTTTCTAAGGGGAAGGTACACCAACAATGGATAATAAACATCGACCACCTTATGACTCCTAAATACATCTAAAACATGATTTTCACCATTCTCAAGCAAAATATATGGAAATGTAAGGCTTAATCAAGAAATTGGTTCATGTAAGGGGGCTCAAGTGGGCTAGCAAGGGGTACTATGCAAGAAGGAACGAACCGGCACAAAAGATCAAATTATGCCTATAATCCTTTCCTACGTCCAACAACAACCGTGCATGCCAACACAAAATATATAATAGTGATAGTGAATTCCCAATGCTAAACAACAATGATAATGAGATCAACAACAAGTATTTTTGTGTTCGTGACAACATAGAGTTCATTTGACACCACTCCAAGGAAGATAAGGCACTAAGATCACATGGGCGTAAGTCTCCACTAAACCAGCCTTCAAGACAACCAAGGAGCGACTAACGAGCGACATTAGCCTATTTTTTCCGTAAAGTGCAAAGAGGTTAAAAATAGATGCCAAAACAAATTTTTTTCAATAAACTATCAAAATGAACTAAGATGCCACCTACAAGTCTACTCAAGGCTCAACAAGTTCCTACTCATGTTAAAGAGTTAAACTTGCAAATCTCAAAATCCATATATAAAGCAATCCACTATTTACACTACCCTAACTAACTGAGTCCGTCACGTGGACAATACGAGATATACTTTTCTCCCTATCTCAAAAGAGAAAATAGAAGCAGGCGGCTATACTAGACCATCGGAATCAAATTTTCAAATTTTTTCTAGACTCTAAGATGGGACTATCAAAAAAATTAAACAAAAGATATGGCACAAGCATGCAAAGCATGCGCGACTCCCCCCGACTTAAAATGTGCAATGTCCTCAGTGCAAAAGACAGTAAAAAGAAGTGAAGAGAGCAAAGTACCTCCGGGGTGGTATAAACCACCCAATACCATCATTACCTCAAGTTGCAAATGACAATGGCCGCAAAGCTCCAAAATAGAACAAAGAACCCTGCAAAGACTAATAGGCCAATACAAACTACAAGGAAAATGATTAGTCCAAAATTGCTTGCTAATGGTAGCCAAGCGTGCAAGCACCGATTTTATTTAAAGGTAGTACGAGTTCTCACATGACTCTCCACGAGTAGTACTTTTCTCCCTGCTATTCTCACTTAAGTAGTGTACTAGTGAAGGAAATCTCTCGGAATTTCGGGGTAGGTCGCTACTCAACAGGTGATGCCTCTCACTTTTTGGATAAACACTCCAATCGGCTTTCTCTTCCATCCCTACTCTGCCGGGGTAATCCCAGATAATACACTACTGAGGCTAGAATAACGGGCGGCTATACCGGACCATCCATAGACGTTCGAGCACGACAAACACTAGAGGTATCTCAACCTCCAAGGATTTATTGTCTCCTAGACGTTATTTAGATTTTTTTCATATTTAGAAGAAAAAACAAGAAGAAACAAAATAAAAGTGGATATATACGGTCGGACAAAAAAAACTTCCAAACTAGAAAAAAATTAACTCAAACGACAATTCCCCGGCAACAGTGCCAAAATGCTAATAGGATTTTCCCGATCGTTGATTAATGGAAAAACCCATAATTAGACATTAATAATTTATAACAAGGAAATAAACACTCTACAAGTAAAGTGGATAAGTCTGAGGTCGGTCCACAGGTAAATGACGGAATTGAAATAATTGCTTGGTTTAGAAGTTAAGGTTTTGCAGTAGAGGCAGTAGGACGCTAGCCTTTTGTTTTGTTTTATAAAAGTTAAGAAAACTAAATAATAAGAAGAAAAGGTGAAAACAAGTTAAACTAAGCGAAATGGCAATGGGGGTTCCTAACACCTAACCTAGGCCTATGCAACACTACTCCAATATCCATGATGACACAAAGGAGGGATCACGACATAGGACCTCCTACGGAGTATTTGACAATCAAGAGCAAGTCATGGGTCAAGAGATGACACGAGGATTAGAATTCGGTTCTCTAGGCCGATTTACAATCATCGGGTGACATGCTACAAGCATGGGCCGTGCCATCTTATGTCGACGGCCCATCAAATAGATCGACAATCCTTGGTTGGAGCCGAGGTGAGAACTACATTCCCCTAACCCCTACGAAACCTCAAGACAACAATTCTATGTCAATTGGGTGATTTTTAGGTGAATTTGTTCACTTAGGCATTTTGTCGAACACCTAGCAAAACATCGCTACAAGCATACGTCGTGCCATCTTATGTCGACGACGCATCAAATAGATTAACACCGCTCAGATAAGGCCCTAGGTAGTGAATTCCTACACCCTAGGCCACAATAGTTTGAGCTCTAACTTGGAGCAAATCAACACAAGCCAAGGCATAGGGTGCTAGTCACCTCAAGGCCAATCCTAGGAGGCTATCCCTCTATTAAAGCTACAACAATCACAAAATACAAGAAAACACAATACATGAAAATGAAATACAAATTTTATTAAACTTAACCCTAGAAATAGATTACATAGATAGAGAGAGAGGAGAAGAAGCCTTACGTCGTCAAAGCTTGGCAAAAACTCCATAGCTCCATGGATGACCTCTAAAAACTAGAGAGAAGTTGGAAAGAAAAGAGGAGGAGGAGAGGGAGGCTCTCCCCTCAAACCTAACCCTAAAAGTAAAAAAAACATAAGTATCCCGAAATACACTTCAGTATATATAGTCCCAACACAAAAATATTACAAAATTGTCATTAATGAGATTGTAAAATTTCGCACAGAATACGAGGGATTTTCTTCTTGGTCTTCCAGAAGATCGGCTCCCATCTTCTGGAAGATGGAGGTCTGGCCCTCTCCTTCTCCCGCGTGCTTTTCTTGATCTTCTAGAAGATCGGCTCCCATCTTCCAGAAGATGGAGGTCTGGACCTCCCATTGCTTTTTTCTATCAGCTTTGGCCTTTGCTCTCGGGTTCCCTCTTCCGGAAATGGGGCCGCACTTTGCGGGAATTGACACCTTGGTGCCTCATTTGATGCAAAAGCTTCACTTCATGACTTGGGTTGGTCTCGGGGACTTCCGAACTCATCCGGGGAGCGATAAATAACCTGAAAAATAAGAAAGACTACAAAACAAAAAAAACATAAAACGAACTAAAATGTAAATAAGTAAACAACAAAGTAAGGCTAAAAAGGAATGAAATAGGCACACAAAACTATACTTTAGTGTGCCGATCAAGCAGTTTGAGCGATTGGAGCAGGGGACGCTGACTGTGTAACAGTATGCCATGCAGTTTCAGGCATTGTCACGATTTGCTACTGACTTGGTGAGTATGGAGGAGAGGAAGTGTAAGCGCTTCGAGAAAGGTCTTCACTCCTCAGTTCAGAGATTGGTGATGAGCCAACGGATCTGTACTTTTGCGGACATTGTTGATTGTGCTAGGGCCATTGAGCCGAAGAGGGAGCAACCGAGAGAGGTAAAGATTTGGGAGCCATGTCGACAGGTCTCAAATTCAAGTTCGTCATCAGGGAGTTTTGGAAGGAAATGCTAGAGGGAGCAGTCTCACTTTTCTAGAGGTCAGGGATCGCAAGGTAGTGCGGGTCTAGTGCGAGTTTCGAGGGTATGGCATCGATGTAATCAGTCTGGGCACATTCGGTCGGAGTGCAATGCCATTGCCTGTTATGATTGTGGTCAGATGGGCCATATTGCCAGAGATTGACCGGGGAAAGCTAGTGCTCACAGTGAGGCAGGTTCAGTGCAGCCGCCACGGAGTGGACATTAGCGCCCTCAACAGTCAGGACCGGCAGTATCCGTTCGGGTTTCTCGTACTGGCGGGGTTGTGATGCCTTCCAGGCCAGTGCATCAGTTCCAGTAGCGAGGTGGTTATCATCACAGTCCGACTACTCATGGCAGAGCTTATGCCATCCCAGCAGCTTCTACTTCTTTTGCATCTCAGCAGTCGCCAGAGACTTTAGTTGTTCGGGGTATGTTCCTTATCTATAATTCGTGGGCTAGCGTTCTTTTCGATTTAGGTGCATCACATTCCTTCATTGCCGCATCATTCATCCATGCATTGGAGTTGGACGTGGATGTACTGGATCCACCTTTGTTTGTGGATACTCTTGTAAGAGGCCGTGTTCGGTTGGACCGGGTCTGCAGAGGTTGTGAGTTGACTCTAGAGGACCACCGTTTTATCTTTGATTTCATCATTTTGGGTATGTTCGGGTTCGACCTCATTTTGGGGATGGATTGGTTGTCTACTTTCCATGCCACTATTGATTGCCATCGATACCGAGTGCGAGTCTTTTCTCCAGAGGGAGTTTATGTGTATGTTTATGGCGAGAGGAAAGAGTCGGTCGACGCTTGTTTCTATGATCCCAGAGTGCGTAATTCTATTAGCTGTCTGTTTGCGAGTCTTAGCTTGGATGATGATACTTCACGCCGTGGGGAGTTTCCTCTTGTAGTTTGCGAGTTTTTGGATGTTTTTCTGGAGGAGTTACCAGGTTTGCCACCTAGGCGGGAGGTGGAGTTCTCTATTGATCTATTGCCGGGTACGTCCCCTATTTTGGTACCACCTTATCGATTCGTGCCAGCTGAGTTGCGAGAGTTGAAGTCTCAGTTGCAAGAGCTTCACGAGTTGGGTTTTATTCGCCCCAGTTCTTCACCGTGGGGTGCTCCAGTTTTGTTTTCTAAGCAGAAAGATGGATCTTTGCGCTTGTATATTGACTACCGAAAGCTGAACCGTGTTATCGTGAAAAACAAGTATCCGATGCCAAGGATTGACGATCTATTTGACCATCTTCGTGGTTCCACGTGTTTCTAGAAGATCGATTTGCGGTCGGGCTACCATCAGTTACTTGTCCGTGCAGAGGATATTCCGAATACGACTTTCCGTACCCGTTATGGCCATTATGAGTTCATCGTCATGCCGTTTGGTTTGACTAATGCTCCAACGACGTTCATGGACCTCATGAACCGTATATTCTGTATTCACCTCGATCGTTTTGTCGTGGTATTTGTGGACGATCTTCTCATCTATTTGGCTTCAGAAGAGGAGCACCAGATTCACCTTCGAGTTGTGTTGGAGCTGCTACGGGAGCATCATTTGTATGCCAAACTCAGCAAATGTGAGTTTTGGCTTCCGGAGGTGAAGTTTCTTGGTCACATTTTTTTGCAGGGAGGTGTGTCTGTTGATCCCAGCAAGATTGATGCCGTTTTTTGTGGCCGTGTCCACAGAATGTATTCGATGTTCGTAGTTTTCTTGGGATAGCAGGTTACTACCGGCGTTACGTTTTAGATTTTTCTCATTTGGCCACTCCTATGACTCGTTTGACCTGGAAGGGTGTCCATTCACTTGGGATGATGCTTGTGAGATTGATTTTGAGGAGCTGAAGTGGCGGTTGACTTCCGCACCCATCCTTATTGTGCCAGAGAGGGGAGTTGGTTACACGATATATTATGATGCTTCACATGACGATTTAGGATGTGTCCTAATGCAAGAAGGAGAAGTGGTAGCTTATAATTCGAGGCAGTTGAAAGTGCACGAGAGAAATTATCCTACACATGATCTAGAGCTTGCAACAATCGTATTTGCATTGAAGATGTGGAGGAACTATCTTTACGGCGAGAAATTTGAAGTGTTTTCGGATCACAAGAGCTTGAAGTACCTATTCACACAGAAAGAGTTGAACCTTAGACAGAGACGATGGATGTAGCATTTAGAGGACTACGACTTTGAGTTGCATTATCATCTGGGAACGGCCAACGTTGTTGCCGATGCATTGAGCCGAAAGTCATGTCATCTTGCTAGTCTAGCAGTGTTTGATTGGAGGTCCATGGAGGACTTGGGTCCGTTCGTGTTGCATGCCGAAGAGATTGGAGAGCAAGCTACTTTGTGCAACTTGTCGATTCATTCAGAGCTTTCACGATGGGTTATTGAGGCACAGGCCGAAGACTCAAAGACTTCAGAGTTTCAGGAAAAATTTCTTGGTGGAGATGCACGCCAGGGATGGATAATTTATGCTGATTCCAATTTGCATTTTGTGGCTATTTGTTTGTTCCTACATCTTGCCGAGGAGGTATTCTTCATGAGTTTCACCATTCACCGTTATCCGTTCATCCGGGAGGCACAAAGATGTATCATGATCTCAGACATCAGTTTTGGTAGCCAGAAATGAAAAAGGATGTAGCCGTGTTCGTTTTCAAATGTCTTACTTGCCAGCAAGTCAAAGCCGAGCATCAGCATCCATCCAGCTTACTTCAGCCTTTGTCTATTGCTGAGTGGAAGTGGGAGCACATGACGATGGAGTTTGCTACGGGTTTTCCTAGATCACTGGGTGGTCAGGACGCTATTTGGATCATAGTCGACCGTTTGACGAAGACCGCACACTTTTTGCCGATCTGAGTTGCTCAGTCAATTGATTCCTTGAGCCGGTTGTACATTCGAGAGATCATTCGACTTCATGGAGTTCCATCATCCATTATGTTCGATAGAGATCAACGATTCACATCGCGATTTTGGCGTAGCTTACAGGCGTCTCTTTGTTCGAAACTTATGTTTAGCACCGCTTTCCATCCACAGTCTGACGGTCTGTCGGAATGCACGATTCAGATTCTCGAGGATATGTTGCGAGCATGCGTGTTAGATTTCTGTGGGAGTTGGTGATTGACACTTAAATGTGCAAATCAATGCCATCATATTCCCTAGTTTTACATAATTTCAATGTTAAAATTTGTAAATTGTTGGAGTTGAAAATCAAAGGTTAAATTGGATGATCATGATGCGGACATTAACATTTGTTGTTATAGCTTTTGGTATGCTAGTCTGAGTTGCAGGGCATTTGATGAAGGAGAGAAGAAATTTTGAAAGGAAAAATAACAAGAATTTCCGGAAAACCAAACCCAATGACCGGAAATGGGAGAAGCAAAGAAGAGGATGCTGATGCTTGAACTCCCGGAAGAAAATTCAAAGTTGCGGGAGAACAAAAGGAAAGAATAGGACCATGCCAACTCCCGGAAGATAGGAAGCCAAATACCGGAAAAAGACTTCAAGGCAAAAGAAGAATGCAAACAGAGCATGGCAGTCCCGGGAGAGCAATACACGGATTTCCGGGAGAAGGCAAGTGAGGAACCACTCAGTAGCAGTAGAGAAGGAGACTCCCGGGAATGCACAATTCAACTCTCGGGAGAGTAAGGCAAATGAGAAGAACTGAGAAGCAAATTCCGGAAATAGAGGGCTGGACTTACGGAATAATGAAGAAGAATGAAGACCAAGCAGTGAACTCCCGGTAACTCATAAGGCATAATTCCGGGAGTTGGTAGTCTGGATATTATACGCGCGGGAGGGAAGTTTTAAAAGTGAAAAATTGAGGGATTCAATTGTAATTTGAAGGAAAGGAATTAGGGCAGGTATAAAAGGGAAAAGATTCAGTTTCAAAAAGGAGGACGGATAACAAACTTCAGTTTTAGATAAGATAGAAAGTAATTTTAGGGAATTTTCCTTCTTCTCTCTCGAAGTTTTTCTGTTTTGGGTTGTTGCTCTTTGTTTTCAAGCTGAATTTCATTGCATTAGTTAGAAAATTCTTCTGTAGTTGAACTTAATTTCGAGTTGTTATCAATTTTCCTTTGAATTCAAGTACTGTGTTATTCACTTTTGTTAAGTATGGGTTTGATGAATTTCAAGTATTCTTCAGTAGAATTAGTATCCATGAGTAGCTAAATCTCACAGGATCTAATTCAATGATCTGAGGTAATGTAATTGCAATCTCTCTCTCTCTCAATTTCTGGAATCTGTGTAACATGAATTGGGAATTGATTTTGTGTATTTTAGGAATCCATTGTTAAATGAATTGTAGGTTTGATACGTTGTCGACAGTCCTCAGATTGGCACATCGTATGCTTACTCGAATTCAATTCTTCAATGGAAAGCAATGATCATCACAAATTAATTCCTTATTCTATTTTCTGATTTTATTAGATTTCACGATTATCTTCCATAATTATTCTAATGTTAGGTGAATGATTATGAGCCTTAGCTAGAGAGAGAGAGAGTATGTAATTGCATTACCAATGATCTGAGAATTAGATCCTTCATTCATTAATTGTTTTCAAGTTCAAATCCATTTTAGTTTCATTGAATTAAGTATCAATCCAGAAGTCTGGATACCCACTTCATCTCAACTTCCTTTTTCTCACTCTTCATTCATAAGCACTAGTTTGAAAGCAAAAATTGATTTCTCTCAAGTCCCTGAGGAAATGACCTGGTATTTACCAGAACTATAATGCTTGACGAATCATCCTGTTTAATCAATTTCACTTACACTTGGGTGTGTTGATTCGATATTAAATTTGAGTCTTATCTAAACTAATTGGTTTTCATAATCAATTGTGTTTTAATTGTTTCCACATTTGGAAGCCAAGCATTTTTGGCGCTGTTGCCGGGGAACTTGGAATTTGATTTCCGTTTCACTTTTAAATTAGTGCATCCATTAGCGTCTTCATCAAAAATTCAAAAATATAAAAAAAACGAGAAAAAAGAAAACAGAGCACAATCTGAGGAAAAACAGAGAGGTTGAAGAAGATAGCATCGTTGTATTTTCGGTAATAGAATATTCTTTACCGGGAGTACAAAGTGTTGTGCTTAAAAGTTTTTCTCTCAGGGAGGACAACACATTGCATTACCGGGAGAACGCATGTTCCACTCCCGGGAATTGAATTGAAGAATTAGCTGAAGGCAAAGTTAGGCCCTGCATTTCCGGAAGAACGAATGCTCTATACCGGAAGTGCAGATTCGTGAACAAAGTGGAAGGCTGCAGAGCACTGATTTACCGGGAATACGAAAGCTTCATTCCTGGGAATTGAGAACAAAAACTAAGCTGAAACAAAGTTAAAGCATGCATTCCCGGTAGAGCCAATGCTAACTACCGGGAGTTCACACATCTGCTGATTTTTTTTGTGGCAATACTGAGTGCTGCTGATCTAAGTTGCTGCGCCTTGAGGTAAACTTTCTCTGACTCCTGAAATTCAATTTGGGTGGCCAACTTTGGTCTTATTATTGCTGTAGGAGTAAGAGTAGTGTTAAAGTAAATTGTTGGTACCTGGAGTGGGGAGAGAGGAATTTGTTTTTCTGTTAAGGAATGTGGAATCGTGGGATGAACAATAGACTTAGTCGAAGAAATTTTGATCCTCTTATGGCAAATCAGAATTTCCAAGAACAAGTCGAACATCAATATGAAGAATTCCAAAATAATGCACCACCACAACCACCACAGAACATGCACATTCCACCCTACCATCCACCAAACCCTCCAAACATACCAAATAACAATGGTAGGAATGGAAGGCCAATGAACAATAATCCACTAGTGAATAATCAACATGAGGAGGAAGAGGAGGTGAGGAGTAATCATGAACAGTATCAGCTCCGGACTATGCGTGATTATCTTAATCCCTCTAGGACAACTTGTCAGGACCCATTCCAGAATATATTAAAAATATATAAAACTGGTAATGGATAATGACTACAAAGTACCACAACTAAAAACTCAAGTGATATAAGTCACTACAAACTCGCAATTCTAACTGTAAAGTAAAACCAACGCAGCGGAAAATATCAATAAAAACTCCAACAAGTAGTCTGTAACAGAAAACTCTACCAACCAGCAACACTAGTCTCACAACTCAACTACAAAGTAAACAGTCTCTATCTCAAACCCTCTACTGAAATTGAAAGTAAAAATCTCCAAACATGGAGCAACCTCTAAAAACAGCTCGGCAAGGCAACCTGGCAATGGCTAGCATCAGTGAACCAGCTACTCCTCCTGACCTGGATATGGATTGTAAAATAAAGCAGCAAAGATATCCAGGAGTGTCAGCTAACAGAAATTATATGCACTTTAAATATGTAAAAGAAACTCGCAGTGCATAAGGAAAAGTACAAGTGAAGTAACAAGTAAACTAAGGGTTGTGCCTCTCCCCTTTCTATCACGTAAGCATACATTTGTCCAAGGGGTGGTGTCTCTTCCCATCTATCACGTAAACATATTATTGTTCATGTATATTTTTCTTTCAATTGTGCCCATAGCACCGTGCCCATAGCACCAATCCCTACTCGGCCTAACAGCATAAAAGAGCATGCCACGGGATCAACACTTCACAATTCCCCCCACTCAGCCTAACAGCATAAGAGAGCATGCCAAGGGAATTATCTCTTCACAATTTCCCCACTCGGCCTAACAGCATAAGATAGCATGTCAGGGAAACATCTCTTCTCATTACAATCACTTCTCGGCCTAACAACTCAATTGTGTATGCCCAAAGTATCATTATCTCTTTCTTTTCATGTGATTGTCAGTCTTTACTGAATGTTCTATACAGAGAAGTGGTACCAACAAACAGTATATAAATCTCAACAATGTTTTACAATATTTCTAGCATGTTGAATTGCATAACACACTTTACTGTAACATATCCAA
>NMUG010003176.1:0-15087 GCA_002855965.1 Monotropa hypopitys
TAGTATTTTTGACTCGCGCACGACAGCGATCAGCAAGGTACTTGTGCACCGGTGCAAACTCTGTTAAAATGTTTCTGCTTAAACTCTACACCGGTGCAAGACTGATATGCATCGGGGCAGATTCTTTCTGTTGGATTCTGCTCAATGTTGCACCGGTGCAGGACTGATATGCACCAGTGCAAAGGTCTTGATGTCTGCAGTCAGCATGGTGGCAGGACATCTACAAGAGTTCACGGGCTTCATTTATCTTCAACTCTTCCGGTAACGGTCATCAATCATAGGAGGGCAACTCGGAAGATGTTGGTGGAAGTTTTGCCATCAATTCGTACCCTTTTTACTTGTAATCCTGTAATCACATGAACTAAGGGCAAGCATATTATATCTCGTAAACAATCAATTTATATCGAAAGTACAAAGTAAATGATCGAAGTTAACTCGAATATGTTACCATATTCGGAGCTAATCACAACCCCCAACTTGAACGTTGATCGTCCCGAGCAATGAAAACTAAGGCTTAGGTATGCAACTTCAATTCATCAACAACCGTACATGAGATATGAGTGTGCCATTCAAAAGTCTCGAAGGCAATCAAATAAAATCAATATACATGTAGGTCGGAACAATCCCATTCACGTGCAAACAATAATTGTGCGTTGATTCCAAGTCTCACGTGGCAACGAGGATTTCGCTCAAGTCACACATAAATATATCACATCATGCAATTTGGTGGACTATTAAGCAACAAGAGTTTTCCAAAAACTAGATCAATGAGAATTCAAGAAGAGAGTCGATAAGAGTCGTTTACAAACACTTCCATACAATCGATCAAGATAAAAATATGCATTTTACCATGAATCATCAAAGCACTTTTTTGGCATATCATGTCACGGCATTCAAAAGATGGAAAAGGAAAACACAAAACTACAATGCGGCAACATATAAGGTTTGGTTCACTACCCGTCCGTGATTTCCCCAAAGTATGAAAATACTAATTGACCAAGACACAACCGACTCCAAAAAGAAAGAACAACAACCTACTTCTCCTACTACTCTAAAACAACTACTCGGATGGTCCTTCGTGATTTTCCTCCTCTAACCCTTCAATCTCTTCTTCTCTTTCCTCCTCGCTCTCTTCCTCAGCCGGAGGAATATATTTGGTGCCAGAAGTACTCTCTATATGTGTGGTATGCCAAGCCACTTCTGCCCGAAGCCTTGCTATTTCTTTCCGATCTTGTTTCCTCTCCTTCTTCGCAACTCTTGCATCCTTAATGAGAATCGCGTTTTGACAAAACAGTTTTTTCACCCAAGATTCCATTCTTTTGTGGAAACTTGGTGGTTCCTCGGGAGTAGGTAAGGATGGTAGAGGTGTGGAAGATGATGGCGCGGCCGAAGGTGGCACCAATGATGCCAGTGCGGGAGGGTGTGATGCCCTAGATAACTTGATGCTTTTTGACAAGGAAGCCGCATTGATCGGCCCCGGGTCACCCACGGTATAGTCCTTCTCCACTATCTTCACCCCTTGGCGGCGGCATAGCTCCGTGATCATGCAAGGGAAAGGAAGCTTAAGCTTCAAGGTCGAGTCCATCATAGCATCAATGAGTTGATAAAATATTCAAACCGCCCAATCGCATACAAATTCGTTGTTCATCAACACATACAAAACTTCCATGGATTTTTCTGTGGGTCTATGCTCCGAACCCCTAGGGAACAAGTTGTAGTGCATCACTTTGGACACCATTCGATAGTCTGCTTTGAATAGCCCGGGTTGATTTGCGCCTCGATATTGGGTTGGATCTACATAAGTGGCTCGGCGAATTTCTCCTCTGTTAATGGCTTCCCCTCCCGCCCTAGGATAATTTATCATTTCTAGAGTAGGGCGGGAATATCCCAAATATTCGGCGATAATGTTGGGAGTAACGAGGATTTTCTTCCCCCCAACACTTGTCGTGATCTTATCATTTTGAGATTGGGAAAAATCTGCTTGAGGCTTCATGGTCTTATAAAATTCTAACCCAACAAGAGGTAAAAACCAGAATCTCATACCTCTCGCTGCCATTTGGGGTACCCCATGAGCATTGTCACCCAAGCTTTGGATTTCCACTTGATGCTTGCATCTAGAGCCCCTCGCTTGCAAGGTGTTGACCCATTTCTTTTTGCTTGTCGCTTCCACCGCTTGGTCCACTTTTAGTTTTTTAGGTGCCTTCTTTTTGGGAGTACGCTCCTCCTCCTCCGAACTTGAATAATCAGTCTCAGATTCCTCCTCAAGGGCTTCACCCACAACCTTCTTCTTTGCGGGGCTTTTCTTCTTGGCGGCCATCATGGTGAATAGGAGGGACAGCCCACATAGAGTTGCAATCAATCACAAAAGCACGGGGAATGTGGGTGAGAGTTCGAGTAGTGAAGTGGGTATGGTGGAATGAGGGAGGATACGGGCCATTTGGGACTGATTTTCGAGATTGAGGGTGAGATGGAGAAATTCGTATTTTGTTGCAGGTGGGGAGAAGATGAGACTGGGGTTCCAAATTTGAGGGGAGTGGTGGATTAGAGAGAGGGATTTCGGTGGAGATGGGTTGGAGAGTGAGCAATTGGAGGGAGAGAGGGAAATCGGACTTGGGAGCTCTAACAATGGTGGTTAGGGTTTCTCTGGTTCGAAAATCGCAAGAGGGGATGTTTTGTGAGAGTTGAGAGAATAAAAAGGTTCGAACATTTTTTAACCTGGAGGCCCGTTGTACTGGTGCAGGAATATGTCTACACCGGTGAAAACTTCATACAAAAACCCAGTGCTTCCCAGGAACAATTCTGCACTGGTGCAAGAAAATTGGTGCATCGGTGCAAACTTCAAAGGCACCCTACTGCTCAGATTTTTAGCAAATTGCACCGGTGCAAGGAAAATGATGCATCGGTGCAAACTTCAAGGATAACTCACTGTACAGATTTTCAACACTCTGCATCGGTGCACGGGATTTGGTGCACCGGTGCAAACTCTGTAGGCACCCCACTGCTCAGATTTTTACTACTTTGCATCGGTGCAAGGGACTTGGTGCACCGGTGCAAACTCTGCAGGCATCATAATTGATGGGGGCTAGGTTGGTTAGGGTATCGTTTTGGCTAGTACATGCAGATCGACATTCCCCCAGCCTTAGAATTTATCAATAAGGATCAACACTCACACCAAACATCGGTTCCCTAGGCAATCAAGAATGTATATTGTTTTGGCTATGGAAAAGGGGTCAAGGGACATATATGTGTGGTCTAATCATAAAAGGAATGCCTTGACTCATTTTCATGGTAAAAGTACTTCTTAATGCCTCAATCGATCAAGCGTGTTTGTGAGATGTGAGTGATGACAATACAATGAGGTGTGATGGTGAGTATGCACAATGTGATCAACGAATAAATCTTCGCATGTTATAGTTTGCAAATTACGGCAAATGCTCATAACCCCAATGCACACAAAAATTCTAACATTGCTCTAAGGTCCGAAAGAATGGCACATAAATGCCCATGCACGATTGTTCCAAATGAAAAATTTTAATCACTAAGTTCACGTTCACATTGCTCGACATCATCAACATCAAGATAAGCCCACCCCACCCCCAACTTAAACGGTTACGCATCCTCGTAGAAGAAAGTTTGAGATGAAGAAAGATTTACTTGAATGTTGAGCGAGAGAAGAAATGTGACTAAACTTATGTCAAGATCCACGGTCAAGTATGTGATGGAACAAACCTGTCAAAATATTCTACAAGCATACTACAAAACACGATTAAAGTGAAGTAGTAATAGAAGAGAGAAACATGGTTTAATAATTTCCATTTCGGGGTAGGTCGCTACTCAATAGGTGACATGCTCGGTTTGTTCAAGACATACCCCAATCAAATTTCACAACCATCCCTACTATGCTAGGTCTGTTCGCGCACAGACGAACACTAGAGGTATCTCATCCTCCATGGATTTAACGTCTCCTAGACGCAAAGTGCAATTGTTAATTTGTGGTGTTTGGAATTGGTTCGTCCTCATAAATGGGATCCACCAACTCCTCAATTACTTCTTCAATTGGAAAAATTTCCAAGAACGGTTTAAGCCTTTGACCATTAACCTTAAAAATGTTCGGGGATTCCGGTTGTGCTATATCAATTGCCCCATGTGGGTAGACCTTATGAACAATGTATGGCCCTGCCCAACGAGATCTTAACTTCCTGGGAAAAAGATGCAACCGGGAGTTATACAATAACACCTTATCCCCTACTGAAATTTTTTTTCGGGTGATTTGTTTGTCATGAAAGTTCTTGACTTTTGCCTTGTATATTTTAGAGTTTTCATAGGCTTCATTTCTGATCTCTTCCAGTTCACTCAATTGCAGCTGTCTATGAGCACCGGCTTCCGGCAAGCGTGTATTCAATGATTTTATGGCCCAATAGACCTTGTGTTCCACCTCAACGGGTAAGTGGCACACTTTGCCGTACACAAGCCGGTAGGGAGAAGCTCCTAAAACAGTTTTATATACGATCCTATATGCCCACAATGCATCCGTGAGTCGTAGGGACCAATCTTTTCTGTTCGGATTAACTGTTTTCTCCAAAATATGTTTGATCTCTCGATTTGCCAACTCCGCTTGCGCATTGGTTTGCGGGTGGTAAGCCGTAGAGATTTTATGAGTGATTCTGTACTTCCTCATCAAGGCCGCGAAAATTTTGTTACAAAAGTGTGTGCCTTGGTCTCTTATCATAGCACGTGACATACCAAACCTTGATAGAATGTTTTCTTTCATGAATGAGATGACCACTTTATGGTCGTTGGTCTTGGTATCCACGGCTTCAACCCATTTAGAAACGTAGTCAACCGCTAGGAGGATATATAGATTACCATGAGAATTGGGAAAAGGTCCTACGAAGTCAATGCCCCAACAATCAAAAATTTCAATGATGAGAATAGGGGACAAAGGCATCATGTTTCTCCTTGTAATGCCTCCTAATTGTTGACAACGTTCGCAAGCTTTACAAAAATTATTTGAGTCTTTAAAAAGTGTCGGCCAATAGAAACCGCATTGAAGAATCTTCGCAGCGATTTTCTTTGCTGAAAAATGACCCTCACAAGCTTCGGAATGGCAAAAGGTGAGGACGTCAGTTTGATCATCATTTGGAATACAACGCCTCACAATTTGATCCGAACAATATTTAAATAAATATGGGTCATCAAAGATGTATCTTCTAACTTCAAACAAAAATCGGGGGGTATCTTGAGCCGACCAATGTTCCGGTAACTTTCCCGTGGCAAGATAATTCGCAATGTCTGCGTACCATGGACATCTTGAGACACCAAAGAGGTGTTCATCGTGAAAAGTTTCAGAAATTGGTGGAGAAGATTTATCATGAAATTCCAAGCGCGACAAATAGTCGGCTACGACATTTTCCACGCCTTTCTTGTCTTTTATCACAATGTCAAATTCTTGCAAAAAGGAGGATCCATCGGATAAGCCTTGCTTTTGCATCTTGTTTGGACAACAAATACTTTAAAGCCGCGTGGTCGGTATACACCACTATAGGAGAACCAATCAAGTACGAGCGGAATTTGTCAAGTACGAGCGGAATTTGTCAAGTGCAAACACAACCGCCAACAATTCTTTTTCTGTGGTTGTGTAATTAACTTGAGCCTCATTCAATGTTTTGCTCGTGTAATGAATCACACATGGTCCTTTTTCTCCCCTTTGCCCAAGGACTGCCCCGATCGCAAAATAGCTTGCGTCGCACATAAGTTCGAAAGGTTGATCTCAATTAGGAGCTTGGACAATAGGGGGCGATGTAAGCATGGCTTTTAGAGTCTCAAAAGATGAATTGCATCCCTTCGTCCACTCGAATGGTGTATCTTTGCCCAACAAGTGACAAAGTGGATGAGAAATGGTACTGAAATTTTGTATGAATCGCCGATAAAAATCGGCGTGACCGAGAAATGATCTCACGTCCTTGACGTATTTTGGAATGGGTAGATTAGCGATGAGTTCAATTTTTGATTTGTCTACCTCAATTCCACGGGCGGAAACAACGTGCCCCAAAACTATTCCTTCCCGGACCATGAAGTGGCACTTTTCCCAATTAAGCACCAACTTGTTCTCTTCACACCTTTCCAAAACAAGATCAAGATTTTTCAAACAAGAATCGAATGAATCTCCAAGGATGGAAAAATCATCCATAAATACTTCCACAATGTCTTCGATCATTTTATAAAAAATTCCAAGCATACATCGGGAGAAAGTGCCCGGTGCATTGCACAACCCAAAGGGTATGCGTCGGAATGCATAAGTACCGAAAGGACAAGTGAAAGTAGTTTTTTCTTGATCATCTAATGACACTTC
Source organism: Monotropa hypopitys (assembly GCA_002855965.1). Classification (NCBI taxonomy): domain Eukaryota; kingdom Viridiplantae; phylum Streptophyta; class Magnoliopsida; order Ericales; family Ericaceae; genus Monotropa; species Monotropa hypopitys. Next base: position 6,353 of record NMUG010003176.1, read on the forward strand.
GATTTGGTTATAACCAGAATAACCATCTAAGAAGCAGTAAAAAGAATGACCCGCTACCCTCTCCAAAATTTGATCAATGAAGGGAAGAGGGAAGTGATCTTTCCTAGTACTACTGTTCAACTTATGATAGTCCACACACACTCTCCATCCGGAAGCAATTCGGGTGGGAACAAGTTCCCCCCGTTCATTTTCAACCACGGTCACCCCTGCTTTCTTAGGGACGACTTGAATTGGACTTACCCACTTTGAATCTGAGATGGGGTAGATTATTCCAGTATCCAAACGTTTAATCACTTCTTTCTTTACCACGTCACGGATGTTAGGATTTAACCTTCTTTGTGGTTGCCGTGATGGCTTCACATCATATTCAAGAAAGATATGATGGGTGCAAATAACTGGGTCTATGCCATGCAAATCGGCAATAGTCCAACCAATCGCCCCTCGTCGCGATTGTAGCAATGCTATCAATCTCATTTCTTGATCACCTTGCAAAATGGAAGAGATCGCCACCGGGTATGTCTCCTCTACCCCAAGATATACATACTTTAAATATACAGGTAGTTCTTTCAATTCGAGTGTAAGGGCGTGTACACTAGAGGGTAGTGACAATCCCTTAGACTCGGGAAGTTCCTCATATTTTGGAGTCCAAGAATCAACTCCATACACCTCCTCAAGTTCCTCATCAAGTAAGGCATTAAAAAAATTGACCTCTGTCGACTCAAGAAATGACATCCCATTGGAAGTAAGACACCTCTCAAGGGGGTCCGTATAGAGCATCGAGTTGACATGGTCTTGCACTATAGACTCTATCATGTTTACTTCGTGAACCTCCTCATCGTCTCCCATTTGATTTCCCACATTGAAAATGTTGATCTCCAAGGTCATGTGACCAAAAGTGAGCTTCAATAACCCATTTCGATAATGAATGATGGCATTGGAAGTTGCCAAGAATGGTCGGCCGAGAATGATTGGGATTTGGGATAATTTAGCGATGTGAGAAATAGGACAAGTATCTAGAACCACAAAATCCACTGGGTAGACAAATTTATCTACCTGGACCAATACGTCTTCGACCACTCCCTTTGGTACTCTCACACTCCTATCGGCAAGTTGTAAAGTCACAGTGGTTGGCTTCATGTCACCAAGCCCGAGTTGTTGATACACGGAAAAGGTCAAAAGGTTGACACTAGCCCCGAGATCAAGTAGAGCCTTTTCATATTTGTTACCCCCAATACTAATCAAAATGGTAGGACAACCGGGGTCCTTGTATTTCGAGGCAACATTTGTTTGAAGAATGGAGCTCACTTGCTCTGTTAACAACACTTTTTTGTGAACATTCAATTTCCTCTTCACCGTACAAAGATCTTTCAAAAATTTAGCATGGGAAGGGATTTGTTTGATAACATAAAGCAAAGGTATGTTAACCTTTACTTGTTTGAACAACTCAAAGATATCATCATGAAATTGACCTTTAGACTTAGGTGCTAGTCTATGAGGGAAAGGAGCCACTGTAGTGTGCAATGGAGCAACAAGATCATCTTTATCAACCTCGGACGATGTATTTTCATCCGGAAGAGGTACAATCTTAGGTAGGGGAAGAAGAGTTGATGGATGTTTAGGTGGAGGAACCACCGGATTATTTAAAACTCTCCCACTCCTAAGAGTTGTAATCGATTTGGCTTGCTCATGAACATTTGGAGGATTTGGATTCGAAGAAGAAGAACCCAAGTAATGTTGGCCTTGAGGGTTCATGATGGGTTGCGAAGGAAGTTTTCCTCGCTCTTGTTGTAACGAGCTCACCGTAGTAGTAAGCTTCGTCACTTGACTTTTAAGGTCCTCGATGACATATGCTTGATTTTTCATGAAGGTAAAAATGGGATCGTCATCATTTCTTTTGTGGGGTGGATTGTAAGCGTTGGAACCCCCAAATTGTCCTTGCGGACTGGATTGAAATTGATTTTGATGGTTAGGAGCATATTGGAATTGATTAGATTGGTGTGGACCATATTGTTGCGGATTGGACTGATTTTGAGATGGGTACCGATTTGGTACAAAATTCTGATTTTGGAATCCGGGTGTAGTAGGATTGTATTGTGGTTGGGGTGGTAAAGATTGGGATCCCGTGGGGGGTCCTTGTTCGTTATTTCCCCAACTTAATCTCGAATGGTTTCTCCAACTCGGATGGTACCCCCGGACAAGGGATGATTTCTTGGGAAATTGTTAATTGAATTCACATCTGCTTGTTCAGTGGTAGAGAGTAGGTCCTTAACTACCGGCAATGATGGACAAAGCGCAGTAGCATGTCCTATGATATCACATATGGCACATGCCTCCTCCGTTCTCGCAACCGTGGCAACCGGGTTGAGTTTGTTCAAGTCAAAATTTTCCAATTTGCGACTCAACTCAGCCACATTCAAAGATAAATCGTCATGGTCTTTCAAGGTATATTTTCCCCCGGATTGGTGACCATGGACCATAGGAGGTTGAGAACGGTCATTCGGATCAGAATAGTCCCAAGATTGGGTATTCTCGGCATGGAAATCAAAATAGTCCAAAGCTTGTGTTGGGTCCTTGTCCAAAAACTCCCCATTACACATCATATCGATGAATTGTCGATTCTTTTGAGAAATCCCCTCATAAAAATATCCAACTATTTGTGCATGGTCGAAATCATGACGAGGGATAGCGTTGAGGATGTCTTTGAACCTCTCCCAACATTCGCCAAAAGATTCACCCTCTTTTTCACAAAAAGAAGTGATAAGTTTCTTGAGGGCACGAGTACGATGCAAGGGAAAATATTTCTTGTAGAATTCTTCTTGGACCATTCCCCAACTTGTTATGGATTGAGACTTAAGTGCATTTAGCCAAGTTTTGGCTTGAACTTTCAATAAAAATGGAAACAGCTTCATCCGAGCGGACACAAGTTGTAGAGGGTTGTTGCAAATAGTGCTTACAACTTCCTCAAAATCACGTACATGAAGGTACGGTTGCTCGGAATGCATCCCATAAAATGGGGTAGCATTTGAAGGTGTGGTGGTTTAATGGTGAAAACATTTTGGCCATTTGCCGCTGGTGCGACTATGCATGATAGTTGTGTGACACGAGTCGGATTAAGATAATCACGCATAGTACGGGCCGATGGCACAACTACATTGATATCATCTTGGGCCATTGGGTCGAGAGGGGGAGTTTGATGTCGCACTATTCTATGAGTTTGGTCACGAAAGTAACCGTATATATACCAATGGCCTCCTCTCACGAAATTTTATTTGTGAACTTGTTTTTGGGTTCAAAGAGAAATAAAATCAAGATTAGACGTCGCCTCCCCGGCAACGGTGCCAAAAATGCTTACGTCCTCAATGTATATTATGATAAAGAGGTAACCCGAAGCATAGGGCTAGAGTGTGCGTAGCATAATACTCGGGAAGTCCGAGATCGATTCCACAGGGAAGTAATGCTTAATGCTTGAAATGACTTCTTTTTGAGATTTTAATTGTGTTAAGGCTATAAGTAGCCAACTGAAATTTGATGGGAATGTATTGTTGAATTCACTTACGGTATTAAGTGGTGAAGTTCTAAATAACAAGGGAGGAATAGTCTTGGGCTTGGGTATCTATGGTCATAGGCTGGCAAATCCCCACATATACAAAAGAGAATCAATGGAAGAACGGGAGGTGAAGATAGTCACACTTGTATATTTCTCACATGATCCATTGTACCAAACCCAAAGAAGGACATAGCTTCAAACATGACTTGTGACAAGTTTATTGTCTACAATCCATAAAGAAGATAACACTTCTTTGCTTTGACCAAAACTAGAAGAAATCATACAACTAAGACTAAACTTCAGCTACCACACGTAGGGGAAATGTAAACCAAAAACCATAGAACCCAAACCTAGACTACTCCTATGAGACTACTCACTATTTTCCATAATAGAAATGAAATAAACTCTAGGAAAGAAACACTTCATTTAAGAGCAAGAGAGAAAATAACAAAGTTTAGGACCAAGATTACAATTTACTTGTAGCACTTACAAAATACCAAATCAGTAGCAAGGATTGCAAAAGAGAAATCTGCTAGAAATCTAATTCTTCTTGAGAGCAAAAGCTGGAAAACCCATGAACTAGAGAGAGATAGAGCTAAGGTAGAGAGAGAGCTATTTTTACTTGTCCAAGACTAATTAGAATAATTCTCATACATTCCCACATAATACATCCAAGAATATTCCCTCCCCAGGCCTGCAAGATGGACCAAACACAATAAAGATCGTGCACATGGTGCATTGGGAAGCACTGGCACAAAACACAATGCTGTTAGAAATTTTGGTCTGCTAGCTGTCTGCACCGGTGCAAAGTGATGTTGCACTGGTGCAAAGTGCAATTGTTCGGCAATAGTGAATAGGTGCATCGGTGCAGGGGTGATGGTGCACCGGTGCAAGCTTTGGTAAAATGTTTCTACTGGAATCTGGAATCTGGACTTCCCTCCATCGGTGTAGGGGTCTTGTGCACCGGTGCAAACTCTGAAGATTGGCCACTGTTGGATTTTAGCTACAGTTGCATCGGTGCAGGGTACTTGTGCACCGGTGCAAACTCTGGTAAAATGTTTCTGCTTAAACTCTACACCGGTGCAAGACTGATATGCATCGGTGCAGATTCTTTCTGTTGGATTCTGCTCAATGTTGCACCAGTGTATGACTGATATGCACCGGTGCAAAGGTCTTGATGTCTGCAGTCAGCATGGTGGCAGGACATCTCCAAGAGTTCACGGGCCGCATTTATCTTCAACTCTTCCAGTAACGGTCATCAAGCATAGGAGGGCAACTCGGAAGATGTTGGTTGAAGTTTTGCCATCAATTCGTACCCTTTTTACTTGTAATCCTGTAATCACATGAACTAAGCGCAAGCATATTATATCTCGTAAACAATCAAATTATATCGAAAGTACAAAGTAAACGATCGAAGTTAGCTCGAATATGTTACCATATTCGGATCTAATCACTCACTCACATGTAAAACGTGTAGTGTGCAAGAAGTAAACTTCCCATCAATACACGATAAAAACATGTGATAGATACTTCCAAAACAAGTAAACTAGAAAACATGTACTTGGAAAATCATGCAAAATACTCTCAAGATACCATAGACATACACTCACCAATTACCGTCTTTCAAACCTTCTCATTGCCTTTGAGTGAGGGCTCAATACCTTCCTCACACGTCCCTGTCAAAACAAACTATAAATTTCAGTCCACATTGCATATATAATTGACAAGGAACACGAAATTATCTATTTAAACCATTTAATCGATATGATTTGCTATCATAAATCACTCATAAATAATTAGATATTTTAAACTGTTCATTAGGGTCTTCAAAATGTTCCATAATATCTTCCATAAACGTTCTTAACCCAACCCCGAACAAAATCCAAAAAAATAACAAATTTTTATTTTCAGAGCAGATCTGGCGATTTGACGAACTTACACAACCCCAACTTCTACAAACTCGATTTTTAATGCCCCAAACCCAAAAATTCCTTTCACCAAAATGTTCTACACATAAGGACACTACACATAATCAATTTGTGGCCTTAACCAACCCTCAAACACCATCAAAATCCATAGAAATTCATCAAAATCTAAAAAAATTAACCCCAAAAACGAGATTAACCTAAATTGCTAGATGTAGACCGAATCTGAAACGTTATGAAGACAAAAACTATATCAGTGGAATCGTAATTACCTTAGGAACAATATTGAAGAAGATCCCCTCTTCCAATCTTCACTCTAAAGCCTTCAAATTTCTTAATCTCCCCTTGAACCCAACTCTGTTTCTCTAATCTCTCTTCTTCTCTCCCTAATCTCCAAGATAGCCACTCCTACACTTTAGATTAGGAAAATATATAACCCTAATTAATTTTAAATGCTTTTTACCTCTTTACCATTTCGTTTAAGTAGTTATCACCCTTGTGAGCCATTCTCCCCACTTATACTACAATTATTAGTTTATAAACATATAATTTATATATTAATCCTCTTAAAAATCTTTGAACTCTCATAATTAAAATAAAACACATTATTACTTGGTTTCACCTTCGATAATTATTAAAAATATAAAAGAATTATAATTATATGAAATGGGTATTACAACTCTACCCCTTAGAGAATTTTGTCCCTGAAATTTAAAACATCCCTGAAAACAAATATGGATGATCCCTTCTCATGCTCTCTTCGCCTTCCCAAGTCGTCTCGTCAATGCCATGGTTTCGCCATAACACTTCGACCCATCACACCACCTTAGAACGTATCACTTGGTCTTTATGATCAATAATCTTCAATGGCTTCACTTCTTACGACAAGTCTTCTTCTATTTCCAATGGTTCTGCTTGTAGCACATGATTTGGATCATGAACATACTTCCGCAATATAGAGACATGAAACACATTGTGTAGTCGTGATAACTCCACTGGCAATGCCAATTGATATGTTGTAGCCCCAACTCTCTCCACAATTTCGTATGGACCGATGTATCTCAGTGCTAGCTTTCCCTTCCCCTTAAACCGTGCAACTCCCTTCCAAGGCGACACTTTCAAAAATATGCAATCACCAAGATCAAATTCTAACTCCCTTCTTCTATTGTCTGCATAGATCTTTTGTTGACTTTGAGTCACCTTCAACCTTTCTCAAATTTGTCTAACCCCATCTGATGCTACTAGCAATAATTCCAAAATTTGTCTTTCTCCCATCTCACTCCAACATGTTGGTGTCCGACACCTCCTATCATATAGACACTCAAATGGTGCCATTCCAATACTACTTTGAAAGCTACTATTGTATGTAAACTCTATCAATGGAAAATAATCATCCCAGCCTCCTCGAAAATCAAGTACGCATGATCGCAATATATCCTCAAGTGTTTGAATAGTCCTCTCCGATTGTCCATCCGTTTGAGGATGAAAAGCGGTACTAAACTTTAGTCAAATACCCAAAGCTTGCTGCAAACTGGCCCAAAATTACGAAGTAAATTTTGGATCTCGATCGCTCACAATAGACATCGGTGCACCATATAATCGAATAATCTCATCAATATATAACCTCACATAATGATCCATGTTAAATGAAGTTCTCGCTGGAATAAAATGTGCTGACGTAGTCAATTGGTCAACAATCACCCAAATCAAATCGTAATTGCCCTTAGACTTTGGGAATCCCACAATAAAATTCATCGTCACGTATTTCCACTTCCATTCGGGTATTGGTAAACTTTGAACTAGCCCTCCCGGTCTTTGATGTTCAATTTTCACCCTTTGACATTTAAAACATTTGGCCACAAAATCAACTATCTCTCGCTTCATCCCTCTCCACCAAAGGTTTTCTCGCAAGTCACGATACATTTTTATTGCTCCCGGATGTATATCAAATCTAGAATTGTGTCCCTCCTCAAAAATATTCCTTCTAATCTTGATGCCCTCCGGTACACACATTTGATTCCCAAATATTATCATGCCATCTCCCCATATAACAAAATCGGACTTCTCTCCCAATAATATTTGTTGACGGACATTCTCTAAAAATACATCATGCTCTTGACCATTCCTAATTTGTTCTTCAAATAAAGGTTTCACCACAAGAGTTGCTAAAAGAGCACCTTCTTCCCCAAATGCCATATTAACTCCCAAACCTTTCATTTCCTAAAATTTTTCAATTCCTGCACAAGACAAACAATTCAAAGATCCCATATATTTCCTGCTCAAAGCATCTGCTACAACATTTTCCTTCCGCAGATGATAATGAATGCTACAATCATAGTCCTTAATTAATTCCAACCACTTTCGTTGCGTCAGGTTAAGATCTTTTTGAGTAAAAAGATACTTCAAACTTTGGTGATCCATAAAAATTTTGCATGTTACCCCGTACAAGTAATGTCTCCAAAGTTTCAAAGCAAATACTACGGCTGCCAACTCCAAGTCATGGGTAGGAAAAATCTTTTCATGATTTTTCAATTGTCTAGAATTGTCACGCTTGAACCAATTTAAATAAATTAAATTGGGAAATTATATATATTTAAAAGAGAAGAAGAAGGAAAAATAGTAATGGTGGAGTGGTTAATAATATTTGAAGAATTAACATTGAGTTATAATTAAATCAATTACAAAAAATATAAATAAATATATAATAGTTTGAGAAATGGCACACAAGGGTTATAAGCCCATATAAGAGAGGGCAAGAAGGTAATTAGACAAAAAATGTAACATCCCCAAAATTTGAGAAACATTTTTTTTGAATTACAATTTAAATACAAACAATGGGATGTTAATAGTTGTAATAAAAGCAGTGCAGTAGAAGTTCTCATTACATTTCCTTATGATACAATATCAACTGAACAAGGTACAAAGAGAAGTACAACTACTGAACTAAAAACTGAAACAGACAAGAGTAAAGGAGAGAGGTGAGGGTCCCGCCCACCCTCGGGAGTCACGAACTCAAGTCAGCAGCTCCAACAGAATCAGCTGCAAGCCAACTCTCCAAGAACTCCTGTAAGAAAAGCTGCTACAACCTGGAGAGGGGAAAAGGTGGAGGGTCTGAGCAAAACACTAGCTCAGCGACGGTAACAGCTAAAGCCTACAAGGCATGCACGAAACGTGCAGTCCTAGGTGAAAGCCCAAGTAAAAGTAAAGCGAACTAGGAAGAGTAACACAAGTACCACACTGTGGGTAAAACCAAGAGTAACGCC
>NMUG010003177.1:0-15087 GCA_002855965.1 Monotropa hypopitys
GCAAGGTCATACAAAATGTTATTTTAAAATTATTTAACGGTTCAGATCATTCATAAGAGACCAAACAATATGACACAAAAGTCATTTTTGTTATGAACGATAAAAATCATCGTAATTTTGTTGCGATAAAGGACTTTTCAAAATCCGATAGACTTATAAATTGGCGAGAGTTACTAAAACATCGATGCAGACAAAGTGAACGGTATGGATCGTCATACTCGTGTTGAGATTGTGTGTCTGACATACATTATAGGATAACAAAATCAGGACCATAAGATGTGGTTAAAACACATTTTTAAGGTCGTGTGCAAAAAATTGGTAAAGAATAATATCCGTAAGGGCTTGATCGGCGTACATTTTCGTATAGTAGTTTTACAGAAACCTACTCCGATCAAACCCTTCTGGGTATTATTATTTGACAGATATTTGCCTAGGACCTTAAAAACACATTTTAAGTGCATCTAACGGTTCAGATCATCAAAATTTGGTCTAAAAAGTGGAGATCCATTATTGCGAGTCGGTAGTCGTAACACATACTTGCAATAATAGACCTCCACTTTTCAGAGCAAATTGCAACGATCAGAACCGTTAGATCATTTTAAAATAACGTTTTGTACGACCTTAGAAAAAGTAAGGCCAATTGGATATGTGTAATTGGTATATCGAAAACTCTGAGTTTTGAAATCTATTGGATGTGTAGCTCGGATCAACGAGTTACGCATATTCAATTGACATGATTTTTTGTAAGGTCATGCAAAACGTTATTTTAAAATTATTTAACAGTTCAGATTATTCATACGGGACCAAAAGATTTAAGACGGGGCCGTAAGTAATCTAACCTAAATGATGTACCTTTTCCCGAAGTATATTCCCCACCAAATATTTGGTCGCCAAAAGAAACTACATATTTACCGACCAAATTCTTAGTCGCCTAAAGTAAACCTAATTGCCTACTAAGCTATTGGTCGCCAAAAACATCACATTTCCCGACCAAATGTTTGGTCGCCAAAAGTACATGTCCATTTCCCGACCAAATATTTGGTCGCCAAAAGTACATGTCCATTTCCCGACCAAATATTTGGTCGGCAAAAGTACTTGTTCCTTTACCGACCAAATATTTGGTCACCAAAAGTAACATTTATCGACTAAATAAAATTTGGTCGCAAAATGGTATACTTTTGGAGACTAATATAATTTGGTCGGCAAATTTCATATCTTTTGGCGACGAAATATCTTTTGGTCGCTAAATTTGGTCGCCAATGTTGTCTTTTCTTGTAGTGATACTAATTGCAAACATGCACAACAATCTAGCTAATTAAAGAACAAACAATTATAATATAGATATTGATATGAGAAATACAATTTATGAGCAAAGTGTGAATTGAGAATTTAGGTACCTTATTAATTCGTCAATTGTTCGGAATACCCGACACCGCAATTGGTTGCAATCCAATCGGATGTCATCGAAAGGCATCCACGAGTCGTCGAATAGCATAGATGATCGTCGTCTAGCACGACCCGTCTCACTAGTACAATTCGTCTCAAAGGCACGGAGTGTCTAGCGGCACGACCCGTCTTACGGTGTATCGCCTATCTTACCCAACTTCCAAGATTCAAGAACACACCATTGCATGACAGGGTACTTGATTACCGGAAATACCAAAGCACAAGAGATTGAAAGAATTGAACTTTATTAAAATAATACTTCTATATCATACAATCACATCCGAAATAATATACAAGAAATTGAACCTAGAACATTGGGATTACAAGCTTCCTCGGGTCCTAGACAAGGAGATTAGCAAGCCATTGCGGTGGTGGCAGCCATGGATGATGGTGGAGGTGCTCCAACTCGGGTGGTAGCTGTCTTAGGAACCCTTCTTGATGTAAGGATGTTTGAGAGCTTGTGAGATGATTTTGAATGAAGTGTAGGAGCATTTATATAGGCTTAGGAAGAACCCCCATGAGCCTTTTAGGCAATAGGCCCATTCAGATTTGATTTCCTTAATTTTCCTGATGCTTCGTCCGGACCAACCTATCCCTCGTCCGGACGAAGGTCCATGAAACAAAAACACAATTTCATGGATGGCTCGTCCGGACCAAACTCGCTCCTCATCCAAACGAAGGTTGGCTCTCGTCCGGACCAACTTCTCCCCGTCCGGACCATGGGGTGCTTGGGCAATTTGGCAATCCTCTAGAGGTCTTGTCCAGACCACTGATGGTCCTCGTCCGGACGAGCTTGGCAGTTTTTGTGTTTTTCTGATTTTTGATGCTTCTCCTTCAACTTTTGGGTCCCAGACTCTTCTTGAACACTACTTGGAACATCATTACCCATGTATCCTTGCGTGAACATTCACCCTTTGGCATCGGATGCTCCATTTGATATTTGTTAGCTTATTTCTAGCTTAATCCCTGTGAAATCGAATGAAGCTGCAAAATCCCACAAAACTTATTAAATACACAAGCTAGAACTAACAAATTGTAATGCTAAAGAGTATAATTAGGTATGTTTCCATACCTATCACATCCCCCAACTTATACTTTTCTAGTCCTGAACAAAGAAATAAAATAAAGTAATAAGTGACAGAAAGTAAATAAATAAAATACAAATAATGAGGATAATTCCTTTGAACCCTTAGGTATTCCCGGTAGGACGAGTATGGTCTCGTGAGGGTTTTCAGCAGTGATCACCTACAAAACACATTTATACTAGGATGCAATGCAAGCCACAATTACTCCCCAAATTAATAAATGGACTATAGAAAGAGTATGCAAATATTCTACTAAGTAAAGGCAAGAGGCTTCATTCATTGTCAAACTTAAATAAAGAACTCTTCATTTTGGTTTTAAATTTTGTTTGCCATTAAAACAGAGTCTCAATCTATTCTCAGATAGAGAGAAACTACAAAACATGTGTAAAATGAAGATTCAAGGATTTCATCTAGAATCGGATTCGATAAACACACTCAAAACACTAAGCGAAATTCAAGACGCACAATTGTTCTTCCAACTCCTCTCGTCCTTAATTATTTATTTAGAGAGTATCATTTTTAATGGTTGTGTAAGGAATTGGTTTCTTAAGCTTTCTAATTGACCCGTGTAGCGAGCTTTCAATCAATGACACCCAAACCAAATGGCCTTAGGGCACTAGGTGTAAAGGGCACCCCTACGGATTTACTTGCTCGAGCCAAAAAGGCTACAAACCAAAACTAACTATTTTCTAAATATTTCCCACGATCGTGCAATGTGTTGATCCCTTAAGCTTTCTAATTTACCCATGTAGCGAGCTTTCGGCCAGTGACACCCAAACCAAATGGCCTTAAGGTACTATATGTATAGGGTGGAGCCCTCCTTATGTCATTGGTCTGAGGGGGTCCCAAGCAACCCTCCATCATTCCTGGCGACAGGGTGGGCCCCTCCTTTCTATGCTATATTGTGATGGGTCCTCCCCGTTCCTTATGGTGCCACCACTTGGTTTCCAGAGGGGCGAGGGGGATCCTTTCGTGACTGGCTCGCCTAAGGAGTCTATGAATGTTGCTGCCGATGGCCAACGGGTCCTTGCCTTTCATGGGGCTATTTGGACAGCCTTGCTACCTCCAACTCCAAGTACTGAATCGCTTGGTTTTGGGTCATGATGATCTTTGCCAAGTCCTCATCTCTGATCGACTTGGACCTGGGTGGTGATCGAGAGTATTGAGAGCGAGATCGACTGTTTCCTTCGTGGGAGTACTTCATCTCCCTATCGTCGTAGCACTGATCCTCTAGGATATCATCTTGGATCCTCAGTGGGTCCTCAACACCTCTGGCAGGGACTTTGGATGTCCCTCATAGGCTGTGAATGCCTTTACGAGTATCCAAGAGATGTGACTAGTTGTTGGTGACCTTTCTGGGTGCCAGAGGAGGGTCGGAAAGAGTGGCTTCTGGGCACCTTCCCTTCCTGGTCTCCTTTCCGACAATGCTGGGGTTTCCTTTCCGTGGTTTGTCATCTCTTCTGGTCTTGTACTGAGCTCTGGATTGCTTTTATTCTTTTTGGGAGTGGATTTCCTACGAACAGTGCCAATTGTGCGAGGGTAAAATACACCGGTACTACCCCCATGCCGGTAAACATCTGAATATATGGATTCTTTGAACACCCTATCAGGTTGCTCCAACTCTTTCTATCTTTGCGCTCACAGAAAACTGTTAGAGGACCTCTCGCTTCTAGCAGTCGGAAGGCTCTCTAATGACTAAGTTAGTCATGTTCGAAGAGAGCAGAAAACTGTAAGCGCAAAGAGAGTTTGAGAGCAAAATGGCATGCACCGTTCTCCGGTGGCTGAACTCTTGCTTTTATCCTTCTTCCTTTCGGGTTTCCAGCTTCTCACTAGAAATAGGGTCTTCTTAACATCCTCGTTGCTTTTCCTCGTGTTTGCTGCAATCTGACAGATGTTTGCCACATTCTCCGACAAAAGAGAACGTCGGCACACCTTTTTACTATTCTTGGAACTCTAAATATTCCTTTGGGAAGAGGAAGTCTGACACACATGCCTTCCACCATTCTCTGGATGCCTAACACGTGGACACCTCATCTGCCACCCCTTCCTGCACTGCTCTATTGGATACCGCGCTGGTAGATGTCGGTCGCATATGGCCGACCTAATCCGCACATCGGGCACTGCTAGGCACGTGCTCAGCTGTACCAAACCTGGTTTGACACGTGCTACTCTAGAAGACTGTTCCATGTGCTGTGAGGATGCTAGCCGCATAGGGCCAATCTGATCCGCACATCGGAGATACTAGTTATGGCAAGTGACTAGCTGTATCTCTCATGATCCTGCTCGTGTGTCCCTAGATAGCTACCTGCCCAACTATCATGATGTTAGCCGCATAGGGCCAACCTAATCCATAGTGTGGGGGTACTGTTGGATACATGGCTGACTGTATCAACTGGGGGATCTAGCACACCGTACAGAATAATTGGTCTCTACACTAAACGGATGTCTAGCCATACTGGGCTGACCTGATCCTCCAGTGCGGAAATACTGATGATGTGGCAGTCTCGTACCGAGCTGCCACTTGATACTAGGATAATATGATTTTGCCCTTGACACGTGACAAATCCAGATTAACCCCACCACAGATAGTAAATAACAAAAGAAAGAGAAAGGCATAGATTGATCGTCAACCACAGAAGGGGAAAGCTAAAGTAAACTTCTTCGGATAAATAATAAAAAATTGTAGATGTTACAAAATGGGTGTTTCAAATGCAATCAGAAGGGGCATTATGCCAAGAACTATATGGAAGAATCTAATAATCTCTGCCAAATCCTAGTCTCTAATCAATCTGGATCTGTATGGAGATTGAGAGTATCGCGAACGAAACCGACTCTCTCCTTCTTGGGAGTACTCTCCATCCCTGCTGTCGTACTCCATGTCCTGAGAATAGTCCTCTATGGACCCCTAGGACCTCTAACAAGGGCTTTGGAATTCCCTGTTAGGCTAGGAGCGCCTCTACGATTACCTTGGACGCGAGACAGTGTGTTTCCGGTCTTCTTCGGTGCCAGAGGTGGTTCAAAATGGGTGGTGACTATTTGCATCCCATCTCCGGTCTCCTTTCTGACGGTGGGGGTTTCGTTGTGATTGATTGCCATATTCTTTGATCTGATTCTGGTTTGCATTTCTTTCTTTTGTGGGTTGGTTTCCCACAAACGATGCCAATTGTGCGGGGGTAAAATCTGACTGCTCTTAACCACCGTAGATGAACTTCAGATTTTTTTGATCTAGATCACAATGAATCTTCTTGCTAATCTGGTTGTACTCCTCCTTATATCTACGCTCACAAATAAGGGTTAGAGGACCTCTTGCCGTTGTTGGCCAAAAAGATCTCCAATGACTAAGTTAATCCTTGATCGAGAGAAAGCTCTATGAAAGCATAAATAGGAGTTTGAGGGCAAATTAGCATATACCTTTTTCTGTAGGTTGAACTTTTGATTTTATAGAGGCCTTCTGTATTACCAATTTCTCGCTGATAATCAGGAACCGGATGGGAGTTCTCATCCCTCTTTTTCGATAATCTGTGACTTCTCCCGGATTCTCGCCATACATTTCCCTGTTATGGGGGATCTTTCCTTTCCCAAATACGCCAAACTTTCCTTTAAATATTTGCGTCTCCTTAATCCATAAGATTCTGTTCCTTTAGGCGCGAATATCCAGGACACGTGTATTGATCGCTACCCTCTAGTCGATCGATAACTATACATGTCGCCCGCCATATAGGCCGCGCTAGTAACCTCATCCCACACTGCCAAGATGTCTAGCCGCACAGGGCCAATCTGATCCACAATGCTGATAGGCTGACTCACATGCGACTGACTATATTAGAGATTCATATGCATGCGTCTGACCGTATAACTTCTCCTCTGCACTGGCAGGATGTCATGCCACACAGGGCTGACCTGATCCACAGTGCTGGGACTGATGACACATGATTTTTCGTATTGCCAGCTAGTGCCTAGGGAATCTGGATTTATTCTACACATGAAAAATCAGGATTTATCATACCACAATTTTTATAAATTAAACAAATAAAATTAAAATTCTAAAAAATACTACAACTTAGAAAACAAAAAATATACACAATTTTCAGATTGCTTTCTTTTTTAGTATTTTTTTTAAAATTAGAATTATATTTTTTTAATTTTCCCATCAAGATGATCCAATACTTCCCAAAAAATGAGACCAAAAATTAATGTAAAACAATTAATGTTTTAATAAAAATAGAAACGGTAAACCTAGACCAAGTTTTTGAATCATGTAGGGGGTATGCACTGGATTTGGATCAAAACTGTACCACAAACTTCTTTGTATCGTCTCAGACTCAATATCGGATCTTACCAATCGAGATTAATCATCTCGGATAATTCTGAACGAGATTCAAAATATCGGACGGTATGAGTCAATACCAGAGATTTAAGCCTAATTTCTAAATAAAAATTGGTTGAAGTACTTACAGTTATTTGATTGCGCTAATTTTTTACAATTTACTCACGGCTCGGAGGGCCCCCGAAGTATCAGTCGATATTAATCATTTAGGCTTAACTTTTGAATGAAGTTAGGTGAAGTATTTACAGTTATCTGACTGTATTGATTTTTATAAGATTACTTAAAATATTATTTTAAATTTTACCAATGACTCAAATTATTTGTGTCACGTCCCTTCTCGGACCATAATTATTTATAATAACTATTATTCGAGGTGGCTATGACTAAAAATCAACTTAGGTCCTTAATAATATTTAAGGAAACACTTCACCTATCTTTTACCTTAATCACAATATTTCAATATTCTTTTAGAAAGAAATTGCTAATAAATAGAATTATTACGACTCTTCTTTCTACTACCATTTCCAGTTCTATATATTTGTGTTTGACAACAATTATAACTGAATTTATTAAATTAAACAACTTCTAAACTAGCTCTCGACAAATAATGTTTCTGGTCAGTAATAGACATCCTAGAACCTGTCAAAATGCTAGAATCCAGAATTGGATTCCAAGAATGAATAAAATACGGAATTTGACAACTTTTAAAACAAAAAAATAACTACTGTATCGAATGTACCACTCTTCTTATTATTTTACACTTTTCTTGCAATACCGTTCTTATGCATGTATATGCATTAACAATAATTGTAACATGACAAATTTATGCCCAAATTGTGTTACGTAAAGCTCACGGCTTACTATTGGCTTCGTAAATGCCATGGTATCATATCTCCCAAGCTCGTAGCTTACGACCAACTCTTTTCTATGCACGACATTTGTAGTTATGCCTTCACCTCACCACTACACCACTAAACCATACAACAATGATGCATGAATATATCATTAAAGTACAACGCATTCCAATCAATACAGTGTAAGAGGTTTTAACAACTATCATTCTTAAATGTCCATTATATTAGTGACATTAACAACTAACACTTCTTGGAATTCATTAAATAGAATTCTACAACTACTTTAATAAGAAAGCAGTATACACCAGTGGATTTAATGAAATTAAAGCATAAATCTCAAACTCAAATTAAATTATTAAAACTAACCCTGTAGGAAAATATATGTATCTTACTCACTCACCTGACTTTCTGACATTTCTGACTTCGTTCCTCTTTTGAAACTTCAATTGAATTTGTATCAATTCCTGGAATAAATGTCATAATAGTATTCGTTTAATTAACTAACTCAACTAGTTTGGGATTTATTTTATTAATCTTTAAATCCCGACATTTCCCACTTTTCTCATTTTCTTTCTCTTTTTTCCATAATTTTTTCCGAGCAACCGGTTACCGGTAACCACCTGGGCCCGGTTGTAATGACCTAGAAATTTCAATGTTACTTTAAATGAGAATATATTTTTATAATCAATGAATAATCGATTTATTCTTGGAAAATGAGTTTTCATAATAAACAATGAAGGTTAGGGGTCCGATGGATGTTAATTTATCGAGTTGGAGTAGTTAGAGTCATCGGTAATGAGTTGGCGTTATCTTAGGTTGTTATGGCACTGTGTCGAGGGTCTTCTAGGCCTATTATGACCCCGAAGTATTTTCTGAACGTGAATATATTCTTCATCAATGTCGTATATAATCCAATTACGAATCCAACGCAACTTGAATCGTCTCAATCGGAGGTCGAACGAAGAAGTTACGACCGAAATACTCTTAGATGTCATGTTTGCAACTTTTGCAGAGTACAGCGACACCCGTAACCGGTTGCACATTTTTTGAGCGCAATCGGTAGCGCATTCTTCGAGTTTTTTTGGCAGACTTTCATTGGGGGCATTTTAGTCATTCCCTGGGGCATATATATAGTCATTTTTCGTGTAGAAGGGCATCCAAACTCATTTTTGGACCATCCTCCCCCATATCACTCACGAAAATCCTCTCTCTCTTTCTCTCTAAAACTCTAAAAACCCTCTCTTCTCTCTCAAATCTACTCAAATCCATGGAACCCTTGAAGATTTTGCCTTCACTAACCTTGGAGAGCTTGAGACGATCTACGCGTGGACGGGCTTGGTTCGTGGCGGTGTGTTGGGTGTTTCTCTGGCGACCTTCGAGCTCCGGTGACTCCGGTGGGTAAACTCTTAACTCCTATCTTGTGTGTGTATGTGTGTACATAGGTTCTTTTTTGTAGCTTCAGAGGTCATGTTCTCACCTTGCGTAGTCATGGTAAATAGCTTCGATTTGTTGACCTAGGATTAGTCTAGGTAAGTTAAACATGGCCTTCGTGAGGTGTGTGTGTAGTGAAGATGATTGGTGTGTTTGATTTTCACCCTTAGAAAGTATGGACGCCATGTGTTCGATGAAATTCCCGTGAGAATGACGACTTGTGTTTTTGGTGAATATTGATGTTAGAGTAATTATAGGACTCAAAGGAATGGAATATTGGTGCGTTGTAGTGTAAAACCAAAAGTAAGTCCCTTAGAACCTATGGGATGCCGAATGTTTGATGAAATTGCTAAGTGGGCATTGAATTGGGATTTGGGTGTCTACGTCCCCTTTCATTCACATATTGGTGAACCGAGGCCTTCTTTAACCCCGTTATGATAGAGTGTTAGTTGTGGACATTTGATAGAGGTTGATTCATCGTGTTGATCGTCTTCCTTTGGTTGACCAAGGTTAAGCTAGATATTAGAGAAACCAATATGCCAAATGAACGTCAAATGTGGAGGATGTGTCCTACGAGGGCTACTCATACTCGACCTTGAATCTATCACTTAGAAACTCTTAATGAAAAGGAATGTGATCGAGTAAATTGATGTGGAAATGTGGATTAAGGAATAATGTGGTTTAATGGCCTTGACTAGGCATGGTAAAAATAATAGGGGTTGATTAACACTTAAGGAATAATGCAATACAACGTGACTAGTTTTGGCTAGGAAATACTTAATAATGTGGAATCAAATGGTAACTTGGCCCTCCCATCGAATTGGGGAACGACGGACTATTTATGCGGGAATGTACTTATGACGGGATTCCCTGGATGCTCGTTCCATCTATAACATTGTGCACAATGGGGGTAACTTGGCCCTCCCAACGAGTTGGGGAACGACGGACAGAAAGGATAGTGTGTCGACAAGCCACTATGCCGGACCCAATCAAATATGGAAATGATTTTCAAGTACGATAAAAGAAAATGAAAGGACAAATTAAGAATAAACTTATGACGAGATTCTTGGATTTATTCCTATTGCAAAGTTATGGAACAATTGACAATATGTAACGAGGATGGTAGGATAGCCGGAATGGACTTGGCTCGGGATTCTGTAGTTATCCATATTGTGAAGTAAATGAACGGAAAGATCGAAAGGAAAGAAAGAAATACCTCAAATATCCAAAATTTCATATGAATCCAATACTTAACGATAACGATAGTTAGTGAGGTTCGCGAGGTAAATTAGTAACGGATATCTCGGTAGCCCTTTCGTTTGGATCCTTGATAGATCTTTAGGGTTGCCTTACCATAGTAGAGAGTTTGGTTGATTTTTCTTAGAGTTTGTGTTGGTTGAACTTAGGAAATCTCTTTCCTTGCACACACTTGATCTTGAGGGTTTGTATATACATGCATTGTTGGTAGTACGATTATGTTCACTATGCTTTAGGATACGTTTTCACCACGTATGGCTGGGTCTTTTACTGCCTTAGGTTTCTCTTACTGTCTTGTATGTATTGCTTGTGGACACGTAGGCACGCATCACATATGCATGCTTGGTAGTAGTTAGGAGTTTTTCACTGAGCTGTGGTTCACTCAGACCCTCCTTTTCTCCTTTTCTAGTTCTGTTCTGCAGGACTGGAGGACTTGGTGATTTGGAGTTCGAGGCAATTGCTGGATTTTCCCGGACTCAGCTACCTCAGTTTTAGTTGTCCTTCTTGGACATCATATTTCAGTTGCGGTGTTTTCAGTTGTATTTCCTTTACATTGTACTTCAGTTTTAGTACTTCAGTTGTAGTCACACTTGTACCTTTTCTTGTAATTATAGTTCTTTCTTTTCATTATAGCAGTTGTAGTAGACCAGTACTTGTACTTCACTTCTGCTCTTGTACTTCGATTGTATTTCTACTTTATACTGCTCTATGATGTAATGATAAATTCAACTGACTGTATCTGGATGGCAAGTAGTTGTATCCCCTAATTATTATTTAAACTGTATTTCAAAAAAAAATGGTTTGAAAATCTAGGGCGTGACAACTTAGTATCAGAGCTTTCGGTTCAAATACCTTGGAGTTGTGGGGAGACACTTAGTCTGTATGGGTTCTCTTGGTCATTACATTATTCTTTGGTCGTGTCTGTGTGCCTGTTGTGTGCTATTGCACCTTGACTCTATGTCTTAGAGGTATCCTGTGTGTTCTGTCTCCTTCCATGAATATTGAGTTTCTCTGTGCTTTGGAAGTTGCGTATTGATCTCTTGTGGCAAGTCTAGTTGCCTTGAGGTAATTGTGTGCTCTTGTGTCCTCGTTTCTAGTGATCATGATGCATCTTTTGTGGTTATTGGTTGGTCTTGGGCTCCTCTGTTTCGCTAGAGTTGAGATTGTGGTTTGTGGTAAGATGAGATTTATGGAAGTATTCGAGACCGTTGTTGTAGTTATCCCTCGTCTTGTCGTTAGTAAGGCATAACTTGGGTCTTGTTGGCACATTGTATTAGGACTTTGGTAACTTTGGTGTTTGTTTGGTTATGGGTAGTACCCCTTGGAGCCTTTTTAGTCTCAGAGTTTGGTTATCTTTCTATGTTGGAGTATGAATGCTCGTTTGATGGTTGGTAAAATTAGGCCTTATGGTCCATCCGAGTTGGTATTTCTTTTTCTATCTTAGTAGAAATCTTGAGGCGTTACCAAGATTTCCTAGTATTCTTCTTTAAGGGGTATGCCCTATTGGTCACGTCTCTTCGCGAGATTGAATTATTTGTGCTCGTTTTGGATTTCGTAGACTTCGTGGTGCCGTTGTTGGTTAGTTCGTGAGTGTGAGCTCGGATGTGACGTACCTTTTCCCCATTTAAACTCTTTCCTTGTCTTGGTTTAAGGCCGGTTGGTAATGTGAAGTTCGGCATCGATATCCGTTTGTTGTTGTCTGGGCTTATTGTTCATGTAGAAGCATGGGTGTTTCATGAAAGCTGATCATCTTTCCTATATTAGTTTGGGTCTCCTCGGTTGAATGACGTTAGTTGTTTCCTTTGCGGGTTAGTTAGATGATTACGAGTCGTGCTTTGAATGAATTCCTTCATTTAAGACCCTCTCCAATCAATTGACGAACATGATCCTCTCGATGCCAATCATTGGCTTGTAAGGAGTTGTAGGACCCTCGATGTCTTGCGTGTTCATTGTTGTGAGTCCTATTGGCGTGTCCCTTACCGCCTATCGACTTGTTAGACCATTGTGTATTTCCTTTGGGTTAGGTATGTATTAGAAGTTCGCCCTTGTGAATCCATTTCAAGTGTTGAATTCTTCCAAGTGGTCGGTGCCACTTTTTGAAATTGTTCTATCCCGACCTCGATGTAGACCGCTCTTGTATAGATACCTATGTGTTTTGTCGATTGGCATCTCCTTTCTTGACTCGGTTAATGTGGTGTGTCGCGAGGAAGCACATGTAAAGTATCATCGGTTTCATATCTCTATGAGTGGTATTATGGCTCCTTTCCTTTGGTTGGTTTTGGCTTTGACTGGTGTGATTCTTATTGAGAGTTTCCTTTCTCTCTCCTTGATAGACCATCCCTTTGGTAGTCGTGTTTTGAGCACAAGTGGTGTATCTACTATGTGGTGTTGAAACTCTAGTGGTGAAAGAGATTTCGACTTCTCCTTTTGTTGTTTCATCTGACGCATACTTTTGTACAGTGTGTTTCATCGAACATAGGTTATTGGGTCTTGGAAATTTGGGAAGTTTCGTGTTCGATTGGTTGTAGGCCATGAGTTGATGTTTCTTCAGTTGATGGCCTTTGGCACGAAATCAGAGTCCTTTTGTACCTAGTGTTTTGTTGTACCTTGTTGACTACTCGTTGAAGGAATTATTGACCTCTCGACTACATCAGATTGAGTTGTATTTCGTTTGATGCATGTCTTGAAGCCTTTCGGTTTCCTTGTAGTGTTTCACTTGAATTGTGTTCCATATTGTGAATCACCCATGTGACGCGATGTGCCACTTCGTTTCTATAGTTAGGTGACACATGATGATCACATTTCATTATTCCTCTTGGTGAAAATCTCCATTGTTCGAAGGACTGTGTTTTTGGTTGATTGCCTCCCTATCGTCGTGGTATTCTTGATCGGAATGCGAGTGTTTCCTTTTCGGTTGCGAAGTTTTAGTTGAGTAAGAGACGTCCGTCATTTTTTGCTACGATTGTGCGTTGGACATTACTTGATCGTTGGAGAGAAGTTCGTGGACCAAAGAAGTGCGTGTTCGATTAACCGTGGGAAAGTTGGGTACGAATGCATATTGTGGTCTAGACTTGGTGTGAATTTAGTGTCATGCCATATTGTTGGGCTTGAAACGTGCACAGTTTGGCGTGTGTGGGTGCGTGAGTACTTTCTTAGTTATGTGATATACGTTTGACGTGGTGACTTGGTTTGAGAAGAGCTACTGGCCGTGGCATCTCAAAATAAATCACCAAGGTTATACGGTTACCACACTAGGATGTGTGTGTGTTTGGTGTGGTGTATTCTTTTGCTCGAGGATTTTGAAGCATATTTATGCATTGCATTTATTTTCGGTAGTTCGTGGGTGTTGGTACGATGACGCATCCTCGCTAGTTATAATTCACCAAGCACTCGTGCAAAAGGATTGGAAACTGTACTGGCGTGTCCTTGGCATGTCAGCGTGCCCTCGGCGTGTCCTTGGCATGTGTGCGTGTCCTTGGCATGTCGGCGTGTCCTCGGCGTATTCCTAGTGTGTCGGCGTGTCTTTGGCGTATCCTTCTGTATCGGTGTACCCGTAGTGCGATTGTTGGCTTGTAATGGATGACAATGTGAGAATTCCTAATGTGCGAGCTTGTAGATTGCTGAGGGAGTGTTGTTGTTTGTAACGCCGACTCAATTACTTTCTTTCGATTGGTGATGGACGTCGTGGAAAGGTTATCCCTTGTAGGATTCTCTATTCTTTTGTTGACTCGATGAAATCGGTTTCGTGTCGGCATATCTGTATCGTATCAGGAAGCATTCCCTTATTTCTTGGCATGTTTATGGGCATGTGGGTTGTGAAGCATGCCCTTGCGTTGTTGTTATTCCAAATAAATCGTTGGATGTTGAAGCGAGATCGTACCTATGCTTAACCGAGTGTCCGAGTAATTATATCGAACCCAAGCATCCTACTTGAGCTTATTATCATGTCCCGTACGATTCAACTCTTGAGAAATTCATTGTCGAGATGAGTTTTGATTCTTGATTCGAATATTGAGGAGTGTAGTTCCTTCGGTCTTGATGATCGTATTCGGTTTAGGCTTTTCATCCTCTCTCCTCTCTTGTTTAGTTTCGAGGACGAAATTCTTTTAAGGGGTATAAGAGATGTAACGACCTAGAAATTTCAATGTTACTTTAAATGAGAATGTATTTTTTATAATCAATGAATAATCGATTTATTTTTGAAAAATGAGTTTTCATAATAAATAATGAATGTTGGGAGTTCGATGGATGTTAATTTATCGAGTTGGAGCAGTTAGAGTCATCAGTAGTGAGTTGGCGTTATCTTGGGTTGTTCTAGCGCTGTGCCGAGAGTCTTCTAGGCCTATTATGACCCCGAAGTATTTTCTGAATGTGAATATATTCTTCATCAATGTCGTAGATAATCCAATTACAAATCCAACACAACTTGAATCGTGTCAATCGGAGTTCGGACGAAGAAGTTATGACCGAAATACTCTCAGATGTCATGTCTGCAACTTTTGCAGAGTACAGCGACACTCGTAACCGGTTGCGTGTTTTTCATCGCAACCCGTAGCGCATTCTGTGAGATTTTTTGGCAGACTTGCGTTGGGGGCATTTTAGTCATTCTCGTGGGCGTATATTGTCACGACCCAACCAAACAATTAATAAGGTAATTACCAGATTAGTGACGTGGCAATATCATAGT